>ML338994.1:0-54792 GCA_005239505.1 Nicotiana paniculata | reverse complement strand
CTATCTATTATGTAAGTAAAACTTTGCTAGATGTTGAGACTAGATATCCACATTTGGAAAAGTCAGCTTTAGCTTTAATAATGGCATATAGAAAATTACGACCCTATTTTCAATTCCACCCAATCACTGTTTTGACTTCATATCCTTTAAGAAATATTCTTCATAAACAAGAATTATCAAGAAGATTAGCCAAGTGGGCCATAGAACTAAGTGAGCATGAGATAATTTATCAGCCTAGGACTGCAATTAAGTCTCAAATACTAGCTCATTTTGTTACTGACGTTAGTAATGGCATTGTATCTGAAGTAGAAAAAGAGTTACAACTCTTTAACGGTGTTAATCCAGGCCTGTGGACCTTGTTCACTGATGGTTCTTCAAATGTAAAAGGCGCTGGCTTAGGCATAGTCTTAATATCACCCACGGGTGAAAAGACACGACAAGCTATAAAGTGTTATCCTATCACTAACAATGAAGAAGAGCACAAAGATGTTATTACAGAGCTTGAACTTACACAGGAGCTCTCATTCGAGCAAATTATGATCAACAGAGACTCCCAACTGGTAGTAAATCAAATACAGGGGACTTACATCGCTCGAGAAACTAGAACGCAACAGTATCTTGAAAAAGCACGAGATCTCGTGAGACTATTCAAAACATCAAAGGTAGTGCAAATACCTAGAGAGGAAAATGCGGAGGCAGATGCATTATCTAACCTCGCAGCAGTCACGGAAGTAACAAACAAAGACAATACCATTGTGATTCAACTATTTCATTCAATAATAAACCAGGACAGAAATGAGGTACATTTCATCAACCTAACCTGGGACTGGGGAAACGAAATTCTTAATTTTTTGCAGAATGGCACCGTACCTGAAGACAGGAAAGAGGCTCAAGCACTACACCGCAAAGCTGCACGATACTACCTTATTCACAACTTACTTTATCGCAATATGTTCGGAGGACCCCTAGCTAAATGCCTTGGGCCTAACCAAATGGAATTTGTGATGAAAGAAGTCCACGAAGGACACTGTGGAAATCACTCAGGGGCAATATCCTTAGTGAAACACTAATCAGAGTCGGATACTATTGGACTAAGATGGAAGAAGAAGCCGAGAATTTCGTATCCAAATGTGAGAGATGCCAAAGGTTTTCCAATAACATGCATCGACCAGCGTAATTATTAGGATATAGTAGGACCTTTACCCACAGCTAAAGGACAGGTACGATTTTTACTCTTACTAACCGACTATTTTACAAAATGGGTAGAGGAAGAGGAGTTCAAACAAGTGCGAGAAAAGGAACTTAAAAAGCTTCTTATGGCGAAACATAATATGCCGCTTTGGAATACCAAAGGAAATCGTGTGTGATAATGGCCCACAATTCATAGGCTCACAAATCACGGAATTCTTCGAAAGTTGGCAAATCAAGTGGATCACTTCAATGTCGTACCACTCGTGGCTAACGGTCGAGCTGAATTAACAAATAAGGTCATTATCAACAATCTAAAGAAGCGGCTAAACAAAGCCAAAGGAAACTAGCCTGATGAATTACCAGTGGTACTATGGGCATATAGAACAACCTCAAAAATAGCCACGGGAGAAACTCTGTTCGCACTTGTTTATGGTTCAGAAGTCTTAATACCTATGGAGATTGGCAAACCAAGCATAAGGTTCTCAACATTCACAGAAGGTGAAAATGACGACGAACTAAGGATCAACCTGGACCTGCTCGAACCACAGAGAGAAGCAGCATTGATACGGATGGCATCTCAAAAACAAATCATAGAGCGTTATTACAACTGTAAAGCTCATATCAGGTACTTTAAAATTGGGTACTACGTCCTCAAAAAGTCTTTCAATCAACAAATGAAGCAGGTGCAGGAAAGCTAAATCCAAACTTGGAAGGACCTTACAAAATTCGAGGGATAGCTGGAAAAGGCGCCTATGAGTTGGAAGCTATGGACGGCAGAGTTCTACCAAAAAGCTGGAACGCCATCCATCTAAAGAAGTATTACTTCTAAAAAGAAAAGAATACCGCCGGTCAGGTATCACACATTCGATTTTATTTTGAACATTTAAAAATTTTACTAACTTTTTTAGATGATAGGAATAAAGCTAACCCATCACCAAATGATAATATTAGACCTGCAAAGATGCGAGGAAATAACACAATTCCCGGTCTAGGGTTACACTTTATAATGGATGTTTTAAAAGGGGTTAAGCAGACATCATCTAAAAAACTATATACCTTCGAGTCCGGAATGTTTTTCCTTTTCAGGAAAAGGACCACAAAGAAAGGAATAATCAAGTGCTCAAGATTTCATTCTTCATAGCTCAAACACTTGGGGGACTATACAGTATGGAATGCTAAGACGAAGCAAAGAGGACTATCAGAAAGTCAAAAGCTCGAGCCTAAAGACCCATCTACCCAATGAAGACAAGTGACATGAGCAGAATCGAAAGAAATCAAAAAAGCCATCCAAATACAAAGCCTAATGCAAAAAGCAAAAACCTTCGAACATATTCAGGTTGAAGGCCAAAATGTCAGTCGCGAGAAAGAAATGTACATCTTTATACTCATTCAAAAAACTGTTCTCGAATAGAACAGTTACGGATGAAAGATCTAAACTCTTGTATTTGTTCTAGAAACTATTATCAAATAAAAACAGTTATGAATAAGAGAACATTTCCCTCGTACTTATTAGAAAAATGTTACTAAATAGTTACGGGTAAAAACCCCAATCTTTATAAATGTTGTTACTAGTGAAAAACAGTTATTTCCTTGTATTAATATCGAAAAACTGTTACCTATGAAAAACAGTTACGAAATACAAGAGTATACTAAATCTGTTAAAAAAAAACAATTGCAAGCGTGAGTTTTAGACGATAACCAAATACATGTAAAATGTCATGGAAGTTCAAACAAAAAACTTTCCTTGAAAACATTCTTAAACATGTGTAAAATTTCTATCCCTCTATTGCATTATCATGAAGTTGAGACGTCTTCTTCATGTTGATTATAAAGGGCCCTCTTCCATAAACTATGCCTATTACAAAAAGGCACATATTTAATATGACACCGTACCGATTATAAAAAAGGCACGAGTAGTCTAAAGCATTCCACAGGCAAAACTCGAAGGTAAAGCTAAAACCTTGAAAAATAAAGCATGCAAAAGACTTAAAGAGTGAAACAAAAACTCAACAAAAGTTGAACTGATATTTATATATCAAAAATGAATAAAACTAAGTATTAACTTATACTTAGCCATATAAGATTTTTATATTTACATTATGGTGCCCCTAAGTTGTCATTTGGGGACTTAAAGGAAATCCAAATTTACCCCCGATGGGACTGGGGGTAACCACCAATTGATACAAAGAAAAAGAAAAAAAAGGGTAAACTAACTAGATCTTTTCAAAGAGAGGGGTTGACTTCAGAGGTGGAAGGAACGGGAGAAATTGAAGATGAAGAGGCATGCGCGAGTGGAATCTCACCATCAGGTGAAGAGAGGTTATGACCCTGTTGAGCCTTCTCCATGGCTTCCTTAGTTTTGGCTATTTTAGCATTAAGGTCAAACCCCTCTTGACTCATCTCCATCAATGTGTCAAGGCGAGAATTCATATACGCCCAGTTCACATCGATAGCAGCCACCTCTTCCAAATCTTCATAATCTTGTGCCACACTTGAAGTTTAGCTCTCAGCCCATCCTTCTCCACCTCCGCAGCTTCATGAGCGGCCCTTAATGGAACAATCAACTCCTCTAAAGCTTGAGCTTTGTCTAAAGCCCTTCGAAGATCTTCTTGAGTGCGAGTGAGTGATTGCACGAGCTTGCCTGAGTATTCTTCCTTCTTCCCCAGCAAGTTCTTTAAGTCTCTAATCTCCTCTGAGGCACGGAGCAGCTGCTCCGCAAACAAAGACTCCAGAACCCTCTGTCTTTGTCAGCTTGACTGCAAGAAGCCCGCTCCACTTCTAGCTCTGCTGCCATAAGTCTCATCTGTCGCTTCAAGGTACTCCTCTCTTCTAAAGCGTCCATGTCAATCCTTAAGCTGTCATATTGTGCTTTCCAATTATCAACTTCTGCCTGCAACTCTCTTGTCTCTTGGTCTGTGTTTGAAATCATCTTCATAAGCTCCATGCCTATGAGGTTAATCTATATGAAGTAAACCAGTTAGATATGGTAAATTTCATATACGAGAGTGAAAGAGGATAACTTACACCACACCTTCAAAGAAGTATGCATGACCTCATTTGCCCATGTAAGAACACCGTGGCTAGCTAGCTTTTCTTTCTCAGCGAGACCTATTAAAGGCTTGAGCCACACTTGAGGCTCACCCGTCTTCTTGAAAAGGTTTCCCTCAGCTGTAACCTCTATTACCACCTGCCGCATCTCTCTGTTGGAAGACCTTACTTACCTAACGTAAGGCATGGAAGAAGGAAGAGATGGAACATCAACAGGCACGGAATGTTGAGTAGCTGGAGAAGCCATGGGCAAAGGAGCAGGCACGGAAAGTTGAAGAGTTGAAGAAGTTACAGGTAGAGCAGCGGCAAAATTTTATATAGCCAAAGGAATAGAAGAAACTTCTTCTCTCAAAGAAGCAGGAAAGACAGCAGACAAAGGGACGTCATCAGGAGAGAGATCAATACCACCGTGAATAGGAGAATGTGAAACATCATCAAAGACAGGGGGCTCAAGCGCAGACACGGAAGGCAAGGTTGAGGCAGCAGGCTCGTCATCTAAAACCATTCACCTTCTCAGTGGCCTGTGCACTAAAGCACCCTCTTCCTCTTCCTCCATGGAACGAGATTCACTAATCTTCCTCTTCGAGGAAGATGAACCAACGATAATTTCCTGGGCTTGAGCCAAGGACATCTTCGAGATAGAGGAAACAGATACCCCACGAGCAGAGAATCCTATTAAAAAGGGAAAAAAGTTAAATGATAGAAAGAAAAAAGACTCGAGTAAGGAAAGAAGCAAAAACAAAAGCTTCACTTACCGTGGGTCTTTACTTGCCAACTGTACCTCCCAGCGAGGTACTTCCAAGATCTTTCTTCAGAAGGAGCAACATATAATAGTTTTTCTACCCAATCACGAATACAGGACACATTCTCGACAGCATTCATGATTGCTGAAAGGAGAAAAATAAACAGACACGGTGTTAAATAAAACATCTCAAGTCAAAACAAGAAAAAGTAAATGTGAGCTAAAGCATACTCGTGCGCGATTCCACTTCACAGGGAAGGGAAGATTTTCTTCACCCACTAAACCAGCAGTGGGTACAACAACATAACAAAGGTACCGACCCCTATCCTTATCGTCTTCAGGGGTTACTAACACTCTTTTGCTCCTAGCAGTCAGAGTAAAAAACCCTTCACGAAATAAGTAGGAGAGTAGAGTTGAATAAGATGGCTGAAGGTAAAAGGAACCGAGGCTAAAGAAGCCAAAGCCCTAAGGCATGCGACAACTCGCCACACAAGCGGGCCAAATTGTCCTAAGCATATATTTAAAAATCGGAAAAAATCAATTATAACTGGGTCAATGGGGGGTCTAAACCCTAAAGAGAAGGGATAAGTATAAACAAAAGAAGATCCCGTCTTGTAAGACGTTATTCTTTGATTACTATTCGGAATATAGACGGGAAAGTCAGATTTCCATGAGCACTCCCTTCGAACAAGGGAAATCTGACCCTCAGTTATAAGGGTTGGGTATCTTTCTACACTATCAAGAGAAGAAGACTGATCTACAAGAACTTGACTATCCCTAGCGAAAACAAACTCAGCAGGGACAATTTCATCGACTCCAGGTTCACGAAGGCGTTCGCCTCTACCTCTAGACGAAGACCGAGAAACCCTAAATCTCATAACAACTGGAGATCTAGTGGAAGAAGAAGGAACTATTTTAGAAGAAGAAGAGCCCCTCGAAGGAGTGGATCCTAGACTTCTAAGTCTACCGCCCCTCCGACTCCTAGTCGGAGTAGAAGATGGCGCTAGGATTTCAATGTCTATTACTCTTTGAGGTTGGTTTGAAGAAGACATGTTTACAAAGGCAAAGATTAGAAAAGTGTTTAGTGGAAGCAAAGAAAACAAAACATGTATTTATACTTGAAGACAACCATCAAACATGATGAAAAAGGAAAATAATGATGAAAAGCCATAATTGAAGATGTCACTTCAGGACTGGCACAGCCGCAAAAGTCCCTAAAAGGTGCTGAGTAAATGTAGAACCAATCCGAAAAGGACACATGGTATGAGCATTAAATGGAAGTGACAAACGACGCCTATGGTACAGAGAAGGATACAATGATTCAAGGAAAAGCGGTGGCAAGATATTCCTGCCATAAATGAATATCCACTTACCAAATATTAATCGTTAAATATATGGTAAGTAGGGGGACTATCTGTATTGGTAAAAAAGAGTTTCACACGTAAGCCAGCTTTTGACAACTTCGCTAGTCACGTGGACACGAGAAAACACGATAGCTAGAAATAAATCTTTGAAGAGGTACGGTACAAAGAGACACGGTTCAGTAAACCCACGAACTTATCAGCCACGGGAAGTCCAATTTGATCAAAACGGGAGAGAGGCACGGTTAGAATCAATCTAGACAAAGTTACGGGAAGATTCACGAACCCACAATTGATTACTCGAACGTTATGTAACCGAACCCCTATTTACCGTTATTCTTTGCAACGCCTCATTAATGTCATAATTAGTCATTAATGACTAACCATAGCAGCAGTCGTACGTTATAAGAATCTCCTATATAAGGGAGGGGAAGACAGCTTGTAAAGGCATCTGATTCTCGAAATACAATCAACTTCGATCTTTTATTTTTGTAATATTGTCTATTATTTATTTTTCCATTATCTCAATTATCAGTAACCCGTATTTATCTTAAAAATAAGATTTAGTCAAAGGATCTAATTCTTTGGTTAAACACTTACGTGTTGTATTTGTCTTCTTTGATTTGATTTTGTGTTGTTACCTTCCAGAAATTATTATTGTTACACTTCCCCTTCATTTTATTATATCATTATATCTTCTGCCTTGTTTCTTATTATTCCAGTAGACTCTTGATCTGACCTCGTCACTACTCTACCAAGGTTAGGCTTGGCACTTACTGGGTAACGTTGTGGTGTACTCATACTATTATTTTGCGCATGTTTTTGTGCAAATCCATGTACATTCTATCAGCCTCGATATTAGAGTGTTGTGCTGGTGCTTGGAGACTTCAAGGTACACCTACCCGAGTCCGCAGGCCTCAAAGCCCACTTCTATCCTGTCTTTTCCTTGTTTCTTTATGTTTTGATAGAGAGTGATGTTTAGGATATTTGCAACATTGTATCTAGATCTTGTGACTTATATCCATCGGGTTTTGGGAGTTGTATATACTTTGAGTTGCAGTTTTTACTTTATTCAGTTGCTAGCGTTTTGAGCTTTTAGATTATTATTTCAGTTATTCCGCATGCTTGTGAGGCTTACCTAGTCTTAGAGACCAGGTGCTGTCACGACATCCTAAATATGGAAATTGGGTCGTGACCGTATGGCCCTATCCGTCTCCCCAAGGTTATATTATGCACTAGGCGTGTTTGTGGTCGATATTCGGGCATTTCATAAGTATAAGCATTACGGCTGATAGGTGTTTCCTTGTTGGTTGTTATGTGGATCTAGTGGCATACTGCCAGGGGTATATTAATTGGATGGGGTGGCACGGCGCCACGGGTATATTGTTTGGATCGGGTTGTACGCTACAACAGTTTCATGTGTGGATCAGGTTGCACGCCGCAACAGTGAGATGTTGAGTACGGTTCCCTATACTAATTTTTGTGTATTTTGTTTCTCATTTTCTGAGAAAGGTTCATAGCATCTTTTCGGCTATTTTATTCGTTTTGCGGCTGGGTAGTTCCTTATGGGTGTCCGTTCTTCCTTATGAGTCATAATCGAGTTGTAGCTTGTTGACGTTTTATGAGATTTTAGACTGTGTTTGAGATGGCTTATTTACCGAGCAGCCTGTACTAGGTGAGACGATATTATTGAACCCAAGATCAGTGCGATCGGAGTTAAGTAAGGTATATTAAAGAGAAAATATTGTTATTTAGTTCTGAATGAGGTAATGGTGCTTGTCACGTGAAAAGACCCCATGATTTAGTGTTTTGGTAGGTGTTTATGAGTTCCTACACATCTCTTTCATCGTGGCGGTATTGCGAGAGTTGGGAAAAGTCTTACATGTGGTATGAGGCATATTGCGGGCATCAAATTCATGAAATTGCAGCTATTGTGGTCAGAAGATGTTATTATGGGCATGTGAATCATGTGGTGCATGGTGAAAATTCAACAGAGGTGTGTGATCATGTTTTTGTACAGTGTGAAGTGATTGATACGGTGTTCGTATGTTAGCATCAGGTCTTGTAGAAGGATTCGGAGGTTGGAATTTGGTTCTAAGGCTTATTGACTAAATAAAAGGGAGGATCTTCAGTCTGGCTCTAGCTAATGTGCTCAGCTGGGTTGTGGTGGAAAGGGTGGGTGCCCAAGGGGTTGATCAGTGATTTTGGGACAACTCTAGAATAGTTCTTGGCACGTTCGAGGACGAACGTATGTTTAAGTGGGGGAGAATGTAACGACCCGACCAGCCATTTTGAGCTCTAACACGTCGTTCGGCATTTTGAGGCCTTGGGTAGCTTCACTTCATGTATTATGACTTTTACGCATAGCCGGAACTGAATTTCGGGAAGTTCATAGTTGATTCAGATAGGAAAATTCTAATTCGGAAGCTTTAAGTTGGAAGCATTAACTAAAGTTTGGTTTTTTAGTAAACAACCTCAGAATCAGGATTTGAAGGTTCCAATAGGTTCTTATGATGATTTGGGACTTGGACGTATATTTGGGTTGAGTATCAAGTGGTCCGGGAGCATTTCAGCGTCTATCCTGGAAGGTTGGCATTTTGGAAGTTTAAGAATTTCTTAAGTTTGATTTGAAATGAATGTTGGTGTTATCGATGTTCGTTTGGAGTTCCAAGACTTGGAATAGGTTTGTATCGTAATTTGTAGCTTGCACAAAAAAATTAGTGTCATTCTGGGACGTTTAAGCATAATTCGGACGTGCTCAATGAAGTTGGAATGTTTAAAGATTTAAAGAAAGGTTTCGATCGTAGATTCATAATTTTGATGTTTTTTGACGTGATTTAAGGCTTCGACTAAGTTTGTATCGTGATTTAGAACTTTTTATTATGTCTGGTTGAGGTCTTGGGGGCCTCGGGCGAAGTTCAGATGGCCAACGGATCAAAGTTTGAACTTGAGGAAAAGCTGGAGTTCTAGTTCTGGTGTAATCTCACTTATGAGGTTTTTGCCGCAAGTGCGAGACTGCAGGAGCGTCCCACGAGTTATAGAAGCGCATGAGGTTGAGGTCGTAGCTAGATGTGCAGGTGCGAGGAATCCACCGCACCTTCTAGCTCGTAGATACGGGCAAGGGAGTGAAAAAGAGAAAGGTGAAAATGCACGAATTTTCGTAGATGCGAAGGCCTAAGCGCAGGTACGCCTCCGCATGCCCGACCAAATCTTCTGCAGAAGCGGAGTTGGGCAGGCTAGTGAAGGCTCGTAGAAGCGACCATTTTCTGCAGAAGCGGGTTTGGCTGGCCATAGAGGCGACCGCAACTGTGATTGTTCCACAGATGTAGCTAATGGTCCCTTGGTGCGACAGTCGCTGGACAGTGGTGCTTTTAAATCGAGGATTCGCTCTTATTTTTCTCTTGGGTGGCCGAATTTGAGGAGTTATTTTGAGGGGGTTTTCATCATGCAATACAAGGTAAGTGATTTTCCACTTGTTGTAAGCTAAATATATGATTTATATGCGGATTTAAGGATGAAAATTTTTGGAAATTATGGAATTTTGGTAGGAAACTTACAAATTGGTATTTTTGGATTTTTACCACGAAATTGGACATGAAATTAAGAATGAATTCTGTATTTGAGTTTGTGGTGTTATGGGTAAATTTATCTTTGAAAACTTTCAGAATCGGGGCACGTGGGCCCGAGTGTCGACTTTATTGACTTTTCGACTGGAGTTGAGAATCATTATACGCATTGGAGTGTATGTTGATGGAGTTGTACATTGTTTGAATTTTTTCAGACCATTTGGCTTTGAATTGAAGAGTTAGAGGGCATTGGAGCCGGTTATGGAACTTCGGAGCAAGGTAAGTCTCTTGTCTAACCTTGTGAGGGGGAAACTACCCCTAGGTGATGTAATTGTTATGTGATACTAGTTGTGGGTGATATGTACACACGAGGTGACGAGAGTCCATATGTAGCTAAAGCATGTTTTCGCCCGGGTAGACTTAGGACCTTATCATGTAATATTTGAATTATGTGAACTCATTTTGTTGGCTTAATTAATTGAATTTATAATTGAAATTTATTTTAAAATAAATATATGTATACTAGGCCGAGCCTTATCACCTTGAGTTGTTAGCAAGTTATTTGAGAAACAGTAATATTATATTCACTTTATTCTCATGTACTGTATTGTAAGCACGTGTCTCGTAATTCAGTAATTTCCTTCCTTTCTTTTGGAGAGGGTCGAACGCCTTGGCAGTATAATAGATGCATCTATGGTTCCTGCCGCTTGACCTCAGCATAATCGTGCGTTATATCGCCGGCAGTCCGAACATTCACGAGATTATCTTTCCATTGATGCCTGACATTTTATATGGTACTTCTTGTCTGTTTGTTACTGGTATTTGATACATATGAGTTGTTGAAGTAGAATCAAAACTGAGAAATTCATACGTTAAAAGAAATAATTGGAAGATTAGGTAACTTACAAATTTATCCCATTATTGTTGTGTGCTTCACATCTGCTAATGATTTATACTGCTTTGATGGACCTCTAGTAAGTGTCGATGTCGATCCCTCGTCACTACTTCTCCGGGGTTAGGCATGATACTTACTCGGTACGCGTTGATCTACGTACTCATGTTACACTTCTACACTAAATGTGCAGGATCTGATAGGCCAATAAGTGGTTATTTTGGCGCATAGGCGTAGCTGTTGAGGGGACTTTATGATGAGCTGCATTCTAGGTTACATATCGCAGCCCATAGAGTCTCTACTATACCATTTACTTTATGTAACGACCCGACCGGTCGTTTTGAGAATTTAAGCTTCGTTCGGTGGCATAAGGTCTTGAACAACTTCACATTGTTTACATCGACCTACGTGCATGGTTGGATTCAGTTACCGGATGATTCAGAGTCGAATTGGAAGAAGGATTGTTGTTTTGGAAGCTTAAACAGTGAAGACCTAAATTTGGCTTCTACGTAAATGACTACGGAACGAGTTATGGATGATTTCAGTAGCTTCGTATGGTGAATTTGGGGTTAGGAGCGCGTCCAGAATGTATTTTCAAGGTCTGTAGTGGATTTAGGCTTGAATTGGCGAAAGTTAGAATTTCGGCGATTTCGGCCGATAGGTGAAATTTTGATATCGGGCTCGGAATAAGATTCTGAAAGTGGCTGTAGGTCCGTAGTGTCAATTGTGACCCGTTTGTCAAATTTCAGGTCATTCGGACTAGTTTTGACGTGTTTTGACATTGGTTGTGGATTTTGCAAATTTCATAAGTTCTTAGGCTTAAATCCATGCATAATTGGCAATTTTGATGTTATGTGATGTGTTTTGAAGGTTCCACTAAGTTTGGATAAGGTATTAGGACTGGTTGGTAAGTTTGATTGAGGTCCCGGGGGCCTTAGGGATGTTTCGGATGCTCAACGGGATGATTTTTGGACATAAAAACCAGCTGAAGCACTGCTGGTACTGGTGTTTCGCACCTGCGGAAGGGAACCGCAGGTGGGGACGGGGACCTCGCAGGTGCGAAATTGACCTGGGTTAGTCAGACTCGCAGGTGTGGCAATAGTTCCGCAGATGTGGAGCCGCAGATGCGGCCTAGTGACCGCAGGTGTGGCCCTAGTCCTTTTAGTGAGATTTCACACCTGCGATGTATTTTCCACAGGTGCGGTCCAAGGAGGCGTAGGTGCGGGATCGCTGGACAGTTTATACCAAATTCAAGGGTTTGAAATTCCTAGTTCTAAAAATGATTGGGAGCTCGGGATTAGGCGATTTTGAGTGGGTTTTGAGGAGAAGATTCATAGGTAACGATTCCTAACCTTATTTCACTTGTATACCAATAATGTATAGCAATTTCTTCAATGCTGTCAATGAATTTGGGTGAAAATCATGAAAAGGGGAGGAAGGTTCCCCAAATAGAAATCTGAGAATTTAATGATATTTTGACGTTGGTTTTCGATGATTCTTGTTCGAGTGAGTTCGTGAGTGAATGTGTGCTCTAAATTTTTAACTTTTACTCGTTTCCGAGACGTGGGCCCGGTGAACTTCTTTTGTAATTTTCCTAATTTCGCGTCTTAACTTCGAATATATTAGTTAAACTAGTTGCTTGTAGTATTATTTACACGATGCTATTGATTTGATTAGATTTGGCCAGTTTGGAGTCGGATACTCGTGGCAAGAACGTGATTTCAAGTTTGATTTGAGCGTTTGAGGTAAGTATCTTGCCTAACCTTGTGTGGGAGAATTACCCCTTAGGATTTGAGTCTTCTATGCTATTATAGCCCGTGTACGTGAGGTGACGAGTGCGTACTCGGACTTTTTTGTATATAGGTTGGCCTTTTTAGGATCCTTAGGTTCTTATATTCCCTGTCTATGAAGTTGTAGTTGCTATGACTGAGTTCCTGGTTGCTAGTTTCATCCTTTCCTGCTTGAATTAGATTTTTCTTGCTTTTAGTTTCCCTTTGTGTTTGTTTGATCTTAATTGACTTAACTGAACATTTTACCTCTTATATTGTCATGCTATATCTTCCTTCATAAAGTTCCTATTTGACTAGAATTAATATAATCTCGCCCTATAATTGTTTAGCAGTGATTGGAATATCTATACGTTGGTGTCAAGCATGCTCGTGAGTCGTATATTGTGATTTATATGATTTCCCCTTAAGTGCTACTTAGGTTTAGTTGGATAATCATCCATGTTGATATTATTTCCTTGATGTTGCCTATTATTGAGCATTATTCAAGCTGGTTTTTATTCCGTGAAGCTAATTGTTAAAGCGAGATTAGTTATAGTTGTTTCCCTTACCGGGATGATTGGTTTCTTATTGTTGACTGGAATATTGTGAATCGTTTCTATATTTGTTTGTTTTCCCCTCGTTACATTGTTTCACTTGTTCTTGGCATTCCTTTCAGTGTCTATTCATGTGAGTGAGTTTTACCGATCTTGTGATTTAAATTCTTGTATTGATTTGCTCGTCACACTTTGCGTTTCTGTCTTTTGTTGCTTTTGCGCTTGTGGTGGTACATTGTTTCTGTCGTATTCTGGTTGTTTTCTCCCATGTACTGCATTGCATATTTAAATTGGGACTACGGACGTATTCCAGGAGCTTTTCCCATGTACTTCATTGCATATTTAAATTGGGACTACGGACGTATTCCGGGAGCTTTCCCCATGTACTGCATTGCATATTTAAATTGGGACTACGGACGTATTCCGTGAGATTTCCCCCTGCACTGCATGACTAAATTCTGAGATACGGGACGGAATCCCGGTTGTTTTATATTGAAGAAAAACTATGTTTAAAGGATAATTATTGAAGAGTAAAGTTGAAAGGCATTTACCTTGAAGGAAACTATGTTTGCAAAGCATTTATCTTGGAGGAAATTATGTTTGAAAAACATTTACTAGAAAGGTACATTTGAAAAGCTTTTATTGAAAGGAATTTCGTTTGAGGATTTTGATTTGTAAAGTATATTTATGTATCTTTGCAGTAATTATATTTCAAATGAAATTTTCACACAGAAACTATTATAATTTTAAAAAGCTTTCAATATAAACTTGCAGTTGAAAAGTTTCACTCAAGGATTTTGACCAATTTATTGGGTTTTATTGGCTAAGGCCTGATGTGGACAAACTAATGCAGTGTTGAGTTACTAGTGTTCTTATTGTGTTGTGGTTTCCGGTTTGGCTTGTATTTCTATCCATCTTTCTCTGTATTATTATGTTGTTTCGTTATTGTTTGTCGTACTTACTTCCACATCGTATTTGTTATGCTATTTACTATCTTGTGTAGTCATTAGATAGATGTCATATTCTGTCATTTTATACATATATACATGTTTAACTATTAGACCAGCGAGTGTCTTGACTAGTCCTCGTCACTACTTCACTGAGGTTAGTCTTGATACTTACTGGGCACCCGTGTTGTGTGCTCATTCTACACTTCTGCACATCTTTTTTGTGCAGATCCAGGTATTGATCATTAGTAGCTGTGCGGACTCTTCCTAAGGAGACTCAAGGTAACCTATTGCTGCGTTCGCAGGCTTCAGAGTCACCTTCCTAATCTGTATGGTTCAACTAAACCACTCGATGATTTCTTAAGTCAACACAAGAGTCACAAGGTCACTAACTAGAGCTATTTCTTTCAAAAACTTATTTTTAACCATAAGCGCATAGTTAAGTGTGTTGGTACCAAGTGAAACATGCTCGACCCTTATTTATTCATTAACACTACTTGTTTCTACCTAAACATCAAAAAACTGACTCACTCCTCAGCAGTGGGGGCAGTGAGATCTACCCGGTGGACTTTTGGATAAGGTTGTCTTAAAGGGTTATTGTGCGGACAAAACGTTAACCCGGCTAGGTTTGACCATGATGCATGTACAGTATAATAGAGTAAGGTTTCTATGGGGTTTTATACTGGTACCCTCAAGTGGACAACTTGAGGAGGAAAGGCATGGAACCGTCGACTGCACCGCTGATCGACTAGTTTTACCGCAAATAAGCCTTTCCGAATTTAGGGGTGATATAAAATGGAAGAGAGCAACCACTCATCAAGTGTTGCTATAGGATTTGTATAGGCACGAGTGGAATCTTATGTTTATGTGATCATGCAACAATAAATGAGCAATAAAAGCATGTTGTCATGTATTTGCACGTTATGAAAGCGGTAAATACAACAGTTATGATTCAAAAGCAGTTACAAAGGAAAAAAAAACAAACATGTCAGTTTTGATTCTGAAAAGAACAAGTACTTGAAAGAGATAAACAATTAATTGCACATAATGGGGTAAAGGGAAAGGTTGCAAGTATTAACAAAGTAAAGACAAGTTCACAAAGCAGTTTGAAAATGGTAAAAACCTATGAAATATCCCCAGTAGAGTCGCCATGCTGTCACGCCCCCCTTTTTCCTCTCCTTTCGGATCGGTCAGGGTTTTTGACATTATTGGGACAACTCGTTTCCTTTTGGGAAAGGGGTAAGGAATTGAAGAGTCGCCACTTAACGAATTAAGGTGCGTTAGGGAACCTACTAAGGGTCATTTACAAACACATATTGGATAACCAGAGATAGGGTAAGGGCTTGAAATTACTTCAAGGGGAAGGTGTTAGGCACCCCTCGAAGTCAACAACTGTGGTTCCCGACCAAACAAGCTTTGTGAATTTTAAAACAGGTAGCACATAAGCAATAAGCACATAGGTAAACAAAAAAAGGTTTTTTGAGAAGATTCACAGTCTAAGCACACATATGTGCTAAAGTTTACAAGATTTAGAGTTTAGGCACACATATAAGGTTTTGAAAGAGCCATGATCTAAACACACATATGTAAGGGATAAAGGGTCCTAGGTTGTTTATCCTATAGGATCACATCAGTGCAATTCCTAGTAATCACTCCTCAATGAGGGGCTACACGTTGCATTAGCGCATCGGCTATCATATCCATATCTACCCTTCCTCACCCCTTAGCGGTTATTAAGCGATTTTATTTAACGACCTCTATGCATGTTGTTACCCGTCCCTTCTTAATGGTCCTGGAGGAGATTAGGACCTCTACCTATAGGCAGTTCTAGACTGAACCCTAAGGTTAAAAGGAGAAAATACTAAGGCGACAGGTAAGAACAAATAGGACTTTAGCAGATAAAATAGGAAAGAAGCAATTAAGAGGCTCATGTTTACCTCCACAAATATTGCTTGTAAACAGCACGTCTCAAACACAAACAAGGGCAGTATTATTAAGCAGGATCCTAAACATGATGTCTAGATGAGTATCAGAACACAGAAGATATGCAGTTTATTTTATAACCATAGAAGTAGGGCCTTAATCAGTTTCCTATTGATTTTAAGCATGTTAACTATTAAGTAGTAAACAAAAAAGAAACAGTTTCCAGTTTTTTTTTTAAAAAGGTTGGTTACCTGAGGCTTTCCTAGGCGTGGGGAATGCACAATAGTTACCAGAATTATTAAACCAGTTTAGAAGTTGTTTACCTAAAGCATGTTGTTCTAAGTGTTGCAAAGACACAGGGGTTATTACCAGTTTGTTTATAATATGGTGAGACATGTTTTGTATCCTTTTTCATGCGTTAACAGTTTAACTAGGTGTGACTGAGCGAGTACAAACAAGATCCTAAAACATGGTATCTAATGCACATATAAAATGCAGAATGATTTATATGCAGAGTTCCTAAAGCAAGATTTCTAAATGCACAACATCATATCATTTTATGCAGAGTTCCTAAAGCAGGATGCACAAAAGATTACAGCATTGTTAAGCATGACTTTAAAAATGTGCAGAAACAACAATTCGTGTTAGTGTTATTATCTAGCCCTGAAGCATGATTTCTAAGTGATAAAATAATGTGATGCTGAAACAGTATACATGAAACTTAAGAGCATGATATCTAATGTATGATATGCTTTGCATGTGTTGGTCCTAAACATGGATTCTAATTCGCACATAGAAATGTAAGCCTAAGGCATGGTTTCTACCCCATTGATATTGACACCAGACATGGCTACCCTCCCCTTTTCAGTATCAATCCCCAATATTCGTTTACAACAATTATTAAAAACCGATGTGAATGAATTGCTTAAGTAAATAAAGAAAAATAAGAAGTTATACTATAGGGAGCCTGAAAACAGGCCCAGATTCTCGGAACCTCAAATGCCCAAATGTTTCATAGCCTTTCTCATATCCGGGTGTGTCAGAGTTCCCTAAGGACCTCAAGGGATCCCGGGCAGTGCTCACACCCAGATTTCACAACCATAATTCAGTAAGTGCAGTGTGGAAGAGCCAACTCTAATGCATCAGAGTTCAGAGGGATCTCATAGGGATTCCTAAGCAGTCACACATTAGAGGGGCAGAACATAAGGACCTAAAAGGAAGAGTGAGAGTGCTTGATATAGTTTTGAAAAGGTTTTAGTAAGAAAATAGTGTTAAAAGAGACTTGCTTGAAACATTTTTCTTGAAATAAAAGAGGGAGTCATTCAGTAAAACAACTTTTGAAAAGAGAGAGTTATATAATTAAACAACAGCATATCAAACATAGAGCCAAAACCAAACTCAGCAACACTTAAAGAACACAGAACCAAAACAGGAAGAACAAATCTACACACAGGGGTGATGGGGATTGGGGACACATAGAGCACATGTAGTGCACACAAAGTTACAGGAGCATGAAAATTCTTATAGGAGTTTAGCATATCATGAATCTCAGAACCAACACAGGATCAGACAACTTAGGATAGCTACCTGCTTTGCACTAAAAGGTTCATGATAGAAATCAGGGAAAACATGAGTAAGGCAGAGTCACACTGGGGTATACTACAAAGAGGGTTCATAAGCGGGCTGATCCTAAGAGGGTTGGACATATTCAGAATCATGTTGATAAAGAAGTAAAGTAGACATATTAGTTGCAAGTTGAACAACAAAACCATAGATAGAAACAAATTAGAAACATGATAAACTGAAGCAGTAAAAGAGGCATATTGGTTTGGGACTTGAATTGAAGTCAGAACATACCATTAAAGAAGATAGTAAACACAAAAAGTGAAGGGATGGGAGAGCACAATAGTTAGCCTTGGCTTGCGTCCGGCTAACTCAGAATAATAGTAAGTAACACATAACGAGAGCAGAAAGCTTTGAGTGTGAGAGATAGAATTTGAACTAGTGTGTCTGTGTGTGTTGAGTTAATGAAAGAGCAATGTATATATAGTAGTTTGAAACTAGGTAGAATAAGGTAACAATCACAATTAGGCAGTAAATTATGGAACTTAGAACCAAGTAGAGTAAAATCAGTGCAAGTACTCCCTTGATTAAGGGAGCTAACATCAAAAGATAAGAACAGGTAAAAAATAAGGAAAGAAATCAATGTGTAACTGGGGCATAACAGATAAGGAAACAATTCAAACAGTGCAAGTACAGAACATGTAATTAGGACTAGGTACATAAGGTTCTAATTAAGGAAATATCATAAGAATCAATTAACAGTATAGTCAACCATAAAATAAGGCGAGAAAATAACTTAGAGGTCGGAAATCAGTAAAAGACATCATCACAGGAAATCAGTAAAAGGTGTTAATCATAGAAAATTAGGGATTCAAATAGAAACAGTACTGATTAAGGAGAGAATTAACACAAAATTTCTATGAACCAACTAAATAAACACATAATAGGCAAGAAGAAGTAAAATCAGAAACATAGTAAAGTAAGAATCACATAGAATCAGGGATTCAACTAGAGAAGATAGAACTGAGGAATTAATAAAATAAACATAATATAAGCGGAAGAAGAAAGAATCAGAAACCCTACTGAACATAATAGGATAAAATCACAGAAACTCAGAGTGTTCATGAGAAACAAGCACACATACGAATGAAATCATCAGAGAAAGACTTCGATCCCAGGATTAAGACCAGGGGACTTTAGGGTTTTAACATAATAAATCAGATAAAAGGGGAAAACATGAATAAATGTTTAAACATAGTAAAAATCATAGAATAATACAGAAAATCAGAAGGAAAAGTCATTTGAAAAGGGGTTAAGAAACCCTAACTTTGAAGACGAAGAGGCATTTTTGAAATCGGAGAGATTTTTAAAGAAAACAGTAAAATAACTCAGAATATACTCAGATCTATTGCAGATTTGAAGATTCAAGAGATGAGTTAGGGTTTCAGAGAGAGATAACCCGAAGATAGAGAGAATCAGGCGTAGAAACCATAGGTTTTAGCCGGAGATAGAAAGGTCTTACTCGGACGGCCAAGGGTGGCCTGAGAATGGCATGAAAAGGCCATGGGTGTGAGTTGAACCGCCTCTGGTTCTCTGAGGACCTTAAGGTAGCATCCGGCATGTGAGGGAGCTATGGAGGATAGGGATGGTGGTGGAACCACCATTGTTACCGGCGAGCCAACAGCCAGCGAGTATGAGCAAGGTTTAGCAGAGAGAGCTTGATAAAGATGAGAGAGATGAAACGGTGGAGTGAAAAAGAGAATGAGGGGAAGGGGGGGTAGGTCTCTAGGGTTAATTAAGGTAAGAACAAATCTGGTCCGTTGATCATAAATGATTAACGGTCCAGATTGAATGGGAGTTGGGTCGGGGAGGATAGTGGATTGGGCCTGGGGTATTTGGGCTAATTTAATTGGGTTTGGGGCTGGTTTAATTCAGGATAGAATTAAAATAAAAGTGGCTATTTGTTAAATACCCAATTTGAATGAATTAAATTAATTTGTAAAATAGCTAATAATTATAAAAAATGAATTTCATGCACAGAAAATAGTTTTAAAAAGATTAGTTAGTATTAAAAATACAAATGATTAATTTCTGGTGGGAAAATGGTAAAACATTATATGATTGAGCTATAATTACAAAGTTATTGCAATTATAGCCAAAAGGTGCCAGTTTAGCTAATTATGGGATAATTAGGTCTTAATAGGACCAGGGATAGTATATTAAATCAAGAAATGCTTTTGAAATCATTTGTGATGCAATTTTGTAATTATTTATTGGAAATAAAAAAATATAGGAAAATTATGAAAAAAATACCAATCGTTGTTAATGCGTTAATTTGAAGGTACATATGCAATTTTAAAAATATTTTGGGAAAAATTGGGTATCAACAGCATGTCGGGCCAAGGTAACAAATCTGGTCTCATACTGAGTGACGGTCATAGAGCCCTGCTGGAGACGCTCAAACTGCCTCTGAAGATCCTCTCTCTTAGTGATAGGAAGAAACTTCTCCAGAAATAGCTGAGTGAACTGGGCCCAAGTCAAGGCCGGTGATCCAGCTGGTCTAGCCAAACAATAATCTCTCCACCAAGTCTTGGCAGGACCTGACAGATGAAAAGTAGCAAAGTCGACCCCATTGGTCTCCACTATCCCCATGTTTCGTAAGAACCTCATGGCAACTATCCAAGTAGTCCTGGGGATCCTCTGAAGATGAACCACTGTAAGTAGTATTAAACAGCTTGGTGAACCTGTACAACCTCTACAAAGCATCAGCAAACATAGTTTTTCCATCACCGGTCTGGGCCACAATACCCGGCTGAACTACCCCAGCTGGCTGAGCTATTAGAGTCTGAAACTGAGAAGCCAACTGCTCCGGAGTGCGAGTAGCGGGAGTCTAGGCTCCCCCCCCCCAGCCTGAGAGACGGTTGGTGCTGCAGGAAGCAAACCTTCCTAAGTGACACTCTCCATGAGGCCCACTAGACGGACCAGAGCATCCTGGAGTACTGCGGTGGAAATGAACCCCTCGGGAACCTGTGCTGGCCTAACCGGGAATGTCTGGGCAGGAACCTCATCAGCAACCTCTACCTGAGGCTCCACCACCGGGGTTTCTGCTCTAGGCTGAGCTCTGCCCCTGCCTCGGCCTCGTCCCTGGCCCCTCGTAGGAGCTGCAACTGGAGACTCGAGCTGCTGATCAGAGGATGAAGAAACACGTGTCCTCGCCATCTGCGAGAGAATATAGTAGAAATTAAGTTGGTTGTGAGACATCAAATCGCACGACAGAGAAGAATAGATGTGAAGTCATTCATAAACTCTGTATCCTCAAGGGGATAAGCACAATCGTCTCCTTACTGATCCCTCAGACTCTACTAAGTTTTTCCGTGAATTTTGAGACCTAAGAAACCACGTGCTCTGATACCAACTTGTCAAGACCCGAATCTCCCACCGTCGGGACCGTGATGGCGCCAAACATTGAACCCGCTAGGAAAGCCAAAATTTCTGATTAACTACCTTATTTATTTATCTTTAACTGTTTTAACAGACTTTATAATAAAATCACAGAATATAAAATACGAGATAACATGATTTAATAGTTGATATAATACTAATACGAAGTCCAAAACCCAAGGTACTCCCAGAACAAGTGTCACAATCTCACGGATTGTCTATGAATACAACAAATAGGAGTCTGAATAAAATATAAATACACATCTGTCTCAGAAGTATATAAAACTAGAATAGAAATGAAATATGAGAAGACGCCAAGGCCTGCGGACGTCTGCAGAACTACCTCGGAGTCTCCGCTGGATAAAGGCAGCAACCTTGATCTAAGGTCCGAAAAGTCCAGTAGCGGGATCTGCACAAAAAATGCAGAGTGTAGCATCAGTACAACCGACCACATGTACTGAATAAGTGCTGAGCCTAACCTTGGCGAAGTAGTGACGAGGCTAGGACATGACAACCAAAACCAACCTGTCCAGTTTAATAGTATACGGAGAAAATAATAACAACGAGGAATAAGCAGCTAAGCATAAAGGAAAGGGGAACATGTTGAGGGGAGGAAATATCAAATAATGGAAATAACGAGATAAAGCAAAAATTAGATATCAATTTAAGCAACAAAAATAATAACATATAAGCAAGTGCACGGCATCACCCTTCGTGCTTTTACTCTCGTCCTCACCATCAGAATCAATATAGATTCAGCACGGCATCACCCTTCGTGATTTTACCTCACATAATCATGGCATGGCATTATCCTTCGTGCATTATCACTCATATCATGGAATGACATCACCCTTCGTGCTTTTACAATCACAATATCGGCACGGCACGACATCACCCTTCGTGCATTAACATTGACTCACAATCTCATGCACGGAATCACCCTTCGTGCTTTCTCACTCTTCCTCACCCAAACACATCAAATGAAAACAATCCAATAAGGAAATTAACATAGTAAACAAAATTAAAACAATAACGTCCCGACAAGGGAGCCAGCAGTGGAATCAATACCATCCCGGCAAGGAAAAACAGCTATAACCAATCTCACTTAGTGCATAACTTCACATAAACATCTTCAACTGAACCAATACTCAACACTGTTCAATATCAAGGAATTTCCACCAACATGGATAGCTATAAATTGAAACTCAAGTATTACTTAACGAAAAACCACATAAATCACAATATTCAACTCACAGGCATGCTTGACACCAACGTATAGGTACTTGTCACCTCGCCTATACGTTGAACATGATACCTACACATAGAAAATAGGACACAACACCTATTCCCTCAATCTAAGTTTAACACAAACACTTACCTCGAATTCCACGACCAACTAGAGCCTCAATTACCTCTTTCCCCTTAGAATTCGCCTCCAATTCAATTGTATCTAGACATAATTAGCTTAATAATATCAATAAATTTTCTATCATTCTTCCTAAAAAGTCAAAAATCAACCTCGGGCCCGCTTGGTCAAAACACAAGGTTTGGACCAAAACCGATCACCCATTCACCCACGAGCCCGAATATGTAATTAGTTTCGGAACCCGACCTCAAAATGAGGTCTAAATTCCAATTATTCAAAAAGCCCTAACTCTACCCAAATCCCCCATTTTCTACCATTAAAGCCCTAGAATTCTTGATAAAAGTTGATGAAAATCATTAGAAAGTTGAAGGAAATTAGTTAGTGGACACTTACCTATGATTTGGGAAGAAAATCTCTTGAGAAAATCGCCCTTGGTCTTCTATTTTTGTGAAGAAGTGAAAATGAAAACGAATGAAGCTCTAACTTAAACACACTGCTCGACCCTCGCACCCGTGGTGCTTGGGTCGCACCTGCGCTTGCACATATGCGGAAAAATGGCCGCACCTGCGGAAATGGGCAAGGCCACTGAGGGCCGCACCTGTGGAGGTTTATCCACTTCTGCGGAACCGCTTCTGCGAAAATATGGTCGCACTTGCGGAAAGGGGGCAGGCTAGGCTGGACCGCACCTTTGGCTGAAGGTCTGCACCTGCGGTCTCGCATCTGCGGCCCTAGGCTCGCAGGTGCGGGCACACCAGAACTGTTGCACCAGCAGTGATTTTCCAATTCTCAACACCCCGGAACCTACCCAAAACTCACCCGAGCCCTCGGGGCTCCAAACCAAACATGTACACAACCTTAAAAAGATCCTATATACTTACTCGTGTGATCAAATCACCAAAATAACATCTTAAACAACGAATTAAGCATAGAATTCAAAGAAAAATCTCAAAAGTTTCAAAGTTTCAAATTTCACAACTACGGGTCCAAATCACGTCAAATGATCTCCATTTCTTACCAAATTTTACAGGCACCACTCAAATACTATATTAAACCTGTACCGGGATCCGAAACCAAAATACGGGCCCGATACCATCAATTTCAAAGATGATCAATTTTACAAAGACTCTTATAATTTCAGTAAAACAATTTCTTTCAAAAATTTATTTCTCGGGCTTGGGACCTTGCATTTCAATTCCGGGCACACGTCCAAGTCCCATATTTTCCTACGGACCCTCCGGGACCGTCAAATCACGGTTCTGGGTCTGTTTACCCAAAATATTGACCGAAGTCAACTTAAATTCAATACTAAAGGTGAAATTAGCATTTTTCTCAGTTTTTCACATAAAAGCTTCCTGGGTATACGCCCGGGCTACGCACGCAAAATGATGTGAGATAAAAGGAGGTTTTCAAGGCCTCAGAATACAGTTTTGACTTGTAAAATGAGAGATGACTTATTAGGTCATCACAGACACATAGGCTAGATAAGCTTGAAAAGAATCTAATTCACTCAAATCAGGTTTAGGCATGTTTCAAATTACCAACATGATGAAGTCAAAGATTAACGAGACCTAAAACTGAAGTAAACCAATCAGAATTACACACAAGATCAACCCAGAAAAAACTCATTAAACTACAACTTCCAGAAGTGAAAACATGTGCAAGTCACAGATACATGGGAATGAAACTACGAGGACCAGTAACTTACCAGTTAAGTGAAAATACAAGAAAGAACAAAATCCACAGTGTTCTGAATATCAACGAGGAGCAAGAACGCAGAATTTCAGTGACCTTGGCTTTCAGCTGGCCAAGAACCAAAATATAAAACGAGATAATGAAGGAATAACATAATAGAGCTTTTAATTTTAGTGAGATTATAGCGATTCCAATATGTATAAAAGGGAATGGGGGAAGGGTTTATATAGTAGTAAAAATAGAGCACCAAACAAGGAAACCCAGTAATTTAAGCAGCCAACAAAGTAAATAATCATGCAAATTGATCTGAAAATCAATTTTAAGAAAAAGATCTGGAAACCCTAACTTTTAAGGAAAGTGAAAAATCGGCAGAATCTCAACAAAAAATCAAACTCGCAAATAATATGACGAATATAGACAAGATAACAATCAAAATCATATTTGAACCAATTTTGGTTCAATTTGAAAAGATCTGTAAACCCTAGTTTTATGGTAAGTAAGAATCAACAAAATACAAACAAAATCGGACTCACACGGTGTAGAATAAACGTGTATAGACGGAATATCGTCCAGATGCAAGAGATGGTAGTCAACCGGACAGAATCAGAGTGGTAATACTTGCCATTTTTAGGCAAGTTCTAGGTGATACCATGGAGAATCAACCAATAGAGGAAACATACTAATATGGTAAGTAGATGAGAGGTAAATCCCATTAGAAGAGGGATCAGGGCAAGGTTTTGAGAGGCGGCCGCTAGGGATTGTAGGAGAAGAGAATGGAGAGATCGAGAGCATTTAGGGGCGGCAGATTAGAGGGAAACGAGTTAGGGTTTTAGGTCTATGGCAATTAAAACGGGGGAAAGGATGTGGGCCGTTGATCTTGAAAGATCAACGATTGGGATTTAAAATGAATGGTGCGGGTTAAAATAAACAGTATCGACCGGGTTGAGGGGTTGGGTTAATTGATTTGGGCTGGAGGTTATTTGGGCTAGGGTGTTCGATTTTGGGCCAGTAATTGATCCGAAAAATAGGTTTTAGGAAGGCTAGCTTTTATACCCAACAATTAACAAAAAATAATTTATAAAATAATTAATAAATAAAAAAATATTACTTGCACACTAAAGTGACTAAATATAATACTTAACATTATAAAATGTAAAAAATCATTTTCTACATAAATAATATAATTATACATTAATATGAGCTATTATTACAAAAAACAATGTGCAATTAACCCTAAAATGCAAATGTAATTATAAAAAATGCACAAAAAAATATTTAAAACATCATGTTGGTGTAAACTATAAGTTTAGATGATTAAAATATCATAAAATAATTTGAAGGATAGTTACTAGATATTTATATAATGAAAATCCAGAGATAAATCGATTTAAAGCCTTTCAAAATTATGAAAAATACTTGTATATGCTTATAAACTAAATGATGATGCATATGTACTATTTTGAAAGTGTGTATATATATATAACATGAGGAAAAATTGGGTATCAACAACCACCATTGCTAGGTTGGCCCCCTTTGTATCCCGCTCGGACAGGCGGTTGAGGCCTATCCTTCCTAGTTTCCACTTGATAGTCCCCAAGGCATTTCTATCACGACCCATTTTCTCCCTCCGTAGGTCGTCATGACGACACCTAGTCGCTACGACTAGGTAAGCCTAATAATTTCGAAATAACAGAATTAAAGCAACAATTAACAACTAAACTTCAATAGATACTATATACTGATAAAGATGTCGCTCGACATGTACAAGATTACCAGCACTCGAGTATAAACAGTATTTTCAAAACCCGGTAATCACGAGTCACAAGCTCTACGAAATTTCTCTAACTTTTTCTATACACAGTGTCTAAAGAAAATAAGGGAGAAAACAACATAAGGGATAGAGGGGGACTTCGAGGATCTGCAGACGCGGGCAGATGTACCGTGAAGTCTCTAGTAAGCTGCAACGACTGCACTAACGATGAGGCGGGTAAGATGTACCGGGATCTGCACACGGAAAACATGTGCAGGAAAGGGCGTGAGTACACCACAACGGTACCTAGTAAGTGCCAAGGTTAACCTCGGTCGAGTAGTGACGAGGTCAAAGCAGGGCCCTACTGGAATATAAATATATATATATATATATATATATATATATATATATATATATATATATATATATATATAAGCCAAAGCAAAAAAATGAAATATCGCAATAAATAAGACTAAAATGTAACAAAGAAGAAATCATGGAAAAACAATAGCTCAGAACACAGTAGTACAACAGAGGACTCCCGAGATACCGTCTCGTAATCCCAAATGTAAATGTGCAGGGGGATCTCCCGGAATACCGTTCAATAATCCCAAAGTAAATGTACAAGACAGGGGATCTACCGGAATACCATTCCGTAGTCCCAAAGTAAATATGTAGGGGGATCTCCCGAAATATCATTCTGTAGTCCCAAAGTAAATGTGCCAGACAGGGGGATCTCCTGGAATAGCGTTCCATAGTCCCAAAGTAAATATGCAGTACAAGAGGATCTCCCCGAATACCGTTCCATAGTCTTAAAGTAAATATGCAGCCAAACAACAGGATTCAATAATCATGGCACGGAGTCTTACAATTTATCCTAAGTACCAGTTAAGGAAGGCCAGTAAAACCACTAAACATGTTGCACGTAGTTCAAGTAGATAGTTAAGGCAAGTAGGCATGATTTCTTAGTCTAACAGAACACTACACAAGTTAATAAGTTCAAATAAGAGGAAAGACAGGTTACTATTTAGTGAAAAATCGGGTTTTACAACAAATAGCCCTTGTACGTGTTGATACCCAATTTTTTCCTATATTATTTTCAAAATGCATATATTTTTTCAAAATAATGCATGAGCATCAATGTCACGAACCAAAATCCATAAGGTCGTGATGGCCCCGGACATCATTGTCAGGCAAGCCAATCATTTATTAATTTAAATAATTCCCGGTTTTAACAATTATGAAGAAAACATTTCCTTTGACTTTATTACATATTAACCAAATAAAACCTGTTAAGTAAAACAATGGTTTGAATATTACACTTTAGCAATAATATCCCAACACATCCCAGAACCCAGTGTCACAAGTACATGAGCAATTTCTAAGCATTTATATAATCATCACAAAGCCTATCCGAAATACAAATTGGACAAGGAAATTTAAAATGAAAATAAATACAATACGAGGGAGACTCTGTCAGCTGCGGATCGCCTCCGGATGATACAGCTCGCCTAAGTCTCTGAATCCTCCACATTTCTATGAAAGTACCTGTGCATAAAATGCACAACAAGTGTAGCATGAGTACAAAAACAACGTGTACTCAGTACGTCACCCACCTAACCTCAGAGAGGTAGTGGAGAGAGGTCAAATTAGACACTTGCTAAAGGTCAATTTAGAATATTCAAGTATGACACTAAGCATGATTATCATAGGCAATTTATAAAAATAGGAATAAATAATATCAACTATGTTCACATTTAACACTTTATATCTTCGTCATATTAATAACAATTAATCAATATGGGTGATTTAATCAAATAACAATTAATCAATGGGAAGGAACAACATCTTCCAAAATCTTTTTAATAACTTTAAATCTCTGTCATTTCAATTGACAACTTAAAATTCCATGCCAGTAATCAGGAAAAAATCATAGCAACTACATAGTAAATATCATGTGCAAGAAATGCCGAGGGTCGAACGGTGCGAACCAACAATAATAAATTGTGCACTGCCGAGGGTCGAACGGCTCGAACCATAGATGCATCTATCTGCCCCGCTCGCTAATCGATCATGCGACGTGGTTATACATAAATACAGGGTTATCCTGCTCGCGAATCATACATGCGACTTAGGCACCCGTAGATACACATATTCACACAATAAGTCCACAATTTTATCAAGAAAGCGTTTTCTCAGGAAAGTGGTAAAATTCTTCTTAAAGGAACACGAGAAATAACATTTAAATCTTTGTTTTGAAACTCATTTTCCAAGTTTAATAATATTCAATAATATAACCTTATCAGGTATACATTTATCCACGGAGGAAATAAATTCTCTTTCTAGATGATTAAGAAAATGAACTCTAGTCTTCTTTAGATATTCAATTACGATTTCGATTATATTAGCAGTTTAATATGTCAGGCAGGATCACAGGTACAACATGTAAGGCATACTAGTGGGTCCTAGACTACCCGTACATGGTAATAGCAGCTACGCACAGACTCCCACAACCTCGTACGTACGTATCCCCCGAAGATAATAGCATATACTTAATTAATTCACCTAGGGGGATAATTCCCCCTAACAAAGTTAGAAAGGAGACTTACCTCGCTCTGAAATTCCATAACCGGCCTCCAAGCCTTTCCGATGACTCCAAACGTCGCACAACGCTCCGAAACTATCCAAACAACGACAAACAAATGAAATATACTCTAATATTTGCAACAATTCCAAATTAGATAATTTCCCAACCCCGCTCAGTGAAATGACCAAAATGCCCCCAGGCCCACGTGCCCGGAATCCTAAATTTCTCAAAGATATACCCTACCCAGAGCATTACTAACTCAAATATACAATTTACTCAAATATTCATGCTTAATTCGTTGTAGAAATCAAAAATACAAATTATTAGGTCTTTCCTCCAAAATCCCAATTTTTCTACTAATTTCCATGTCTAATTCATTTATAATTCTTGTATAAATATTAAAAACATGAAGAAATTACTTACCTAGTGATGATTGGTGGAAAACCCCTCTTGAAGCTCCTCAAAATCGCCCACATCAAAGAAACAAATGGATGAAATGGCCAAAATCCCGTTAAAATAACACACTGCCCAGGTGACCCTCCTATGCGATCGCACAACATGCCCCGCGATCGCATAGGCCAACTATGCTGCCTCACAAATTCACTCAGTGCGATCGCAGCCCAGCACCTGCGTTCACACAGGCCAAAGCTGTAGCCCCCTTATTTCTTCTACTGTGCGTTCGCACATACCCTCGTGCGTTCGCACAGGCCAATCCCAGAAGCCCCCAAACACACCCTTGTGAGATCGCGCCACAACCCCTGCAGTCAGATAGGGCAATTCCCTGCGCCTCAATTTTTCCTACTGTGTGATCTCACAACTACCACTGCGATCGCACAAGACAAAATTCCATCCCCTCAAATTCCTTCTCCGTGATCGCACACTATGGGCCGTGATCGCATAGCTTACCAGTGACACCAGCAAACAGCAGCAGCAGGTAGGGGAAAATGGTCTGAAACCATCCCGAGGCCCCGTCCAATCACATGACTCAGTCTCATAACATCCCACAAACTTGTTCGAGGCTTCAAATCACATCAAACGACGCTGAAATCATGAATCGCACCAAAATTCAAACTTTATGAACTTAGAAATTTCCAACTTCTATATCCGATGCTGAAACCTATCAAATCACGTCCGATTGACCCCAATATTTTCACACATGTCATATTCAACATTATAGACCTGCTCCAACTTCCGGAATCGCATTCCGACCTTGATATCAAAATTTCCACTTCCGGTCGGATTTCTCAAAAACCTTTAAATTTCTATCTTTAGCCAAATGACTTCAAAATGACCTACGGACATCCAAATTCACTTCCGATCGCGCTCCCAACTCCAGAATCACCATATGGAGCTATTCCCAGACTTGGAATCCCAAACGGACATCAACATCAGCAAAATGCACTTCAATCCAAACTTAGGAAATTTCTTCCAAAATGCTGACTTCCACAATATGCATCCAAAAATGCTCCCGGGTTATCCAAAACCTGATCTGGACATACGCCCAAGTCCGAAATAATCATACAAACCTGCAGGAACCCTCAAATACTGATTCTGAGGTCGTTTACTCAAAATTCAAATCTTAGTCCATTTCTCCAACTTAAGGCTTCTGAAATGAGAATTTTCTTTCCAAACCAAATCTAAACTTCCTAAAATTGAATTCCGACCACGCCCATAGGTCATAATACCTTAAACGAAGTTGCTCACAGCCTCAAACCGCTGAACGACACCGCTAGAGCTCAAAACAACCTGTCGGGTCGTTACATTCTCACCCCACCTATACCGACGTTCGTCCTCGAACGTTCTAAGAACTGCTCTGGAGTTATCTGAAATCACTGTTTAACACCCCGAGCACCTGCCCGTGATACCATAACCCAGTTGAGTACATTAGCTTGATCAAATCTGAAGATTTCTTCTTTTATCCATACAATAAGCTCGGAACTTAGTTCCAACACTTGAAATTCTCTGCCAGGCCTAGTTCCAATATATAAACACCATTCAACCACATATACCAGAACATGACTGCATACCTTTGTTGAATTATCACCATGCACCACAAAGTTCATCCTCTAAACACAATGACGTTCCCTGAACCTTAATAGCCAAAATTCCACAAATTTGATGCTCCCAATGCACCTCATGATATATATACATACATCATGTTATAATGAGGACGATACCACCACAATGGAGGAGATGTGTGGAAATTCATACCCAACTGTAGAGTTAACAAATCATTGAATATATCATCTTGAATAGAATCATCACCTTATTATGAACCTGAATAATGGTATTTGTTCTTTAATATACACTTCACATAAGCTTATCGCGTTGATCCCTGATCCGATAATCTCATCTCACCCAGTACGAACTGCTCAGACAACCAATCACCCCAAACATGACCAACAGCCTCACATGATACCATATAACGCCAATAGACCATAACTCGAACATGATAATAAGAAACGACTCAGGAAGAGACTATTCAACTCACGCAACTAATATGAACTCTTTTCTCAGAAAATAGGAAGTAGAACATAAGAAATAATAAATATAGGAACCTTACTCATCATCACACTGTTGCGGCGTGCAACCCGATCCGAATAACATAAAATTTACATAAGAAGATATATATACTAAGCTGATTTGCTCACTATTACAAATTACTGAATATCGATCATAAGCACGCTAAGTGCATAATACCATCCTGGGGAGACTGATGAAGCCATAGGCTACAAAACTCAAGCATAACTGAGGTGCGATATATATATATATACACTCTGGATCTCAAGAGCTATCCTGCTCACATAACATCCCCACTACGCGGGACCTCAACACATAGGAAATTATCAAGTCGTTTCACAACTCACACGGCATAAATCACAATATCGCATAAATTTGACGAAGACANCCATCATAGCCGGGACAAACACACCACAATCCACAACCAAATGAACTGAACGCCTTCCAGGCATAAATTCTCAAATAAACAATATTGCACTCCTTTATACTCAGTCCAAATCTTCAATCCATCAAGTGACTACATGTCACACTTATATAATCTTTTCGCGTTCATGCTTCCACGACCTTCCACACAAGGTAGCAAATCTGCACATCCACCACTGGCCATACTACGTTGTAAGAAAAATCAAGAACCCATAACCAGGGTACAAAGCCTCTTCCATCGAATATCAATCTCAGGTGACACTGAAGATAACACCAGCTTATTCTGAACTTTCAAATCACTTTTTCTTGCTCTTCCAAGCTCATGATATCCTTATTAACACCGAACCGCAATCTCGATTCTTACTCCCAGCTGTGTACTGCTTACCGTACCTAACATGCCAATATGAGGTAGCGCAAGAATTCCATCATAACTTCTGAACCACCAATAGGGTGAACACTTCATCATATAGAAACCTTTTACTTAACTCAATTCAGGAGTACCATCTCAACACACGAGTGAATTCCCACAATCACCCAACATGCAAATCCTTAAGTAGTAGTCTATACCACCATAACCCTTCTGGGATCCGCCTACATAAAATCCATTACAACGGCTGACAAGCCCCACACACCGGCACAAACCACATGCATAACTTAATCATACCGAAGGAACTGATCACCGCCATAAATGTGACATTTCAACCATGGATAATCAATCTATTTTCTTTTAATCATATTCACTTGCCTCAGGAATAGTAGCAACTTCCTTCAACTCATAGCAAACTCAACCCTTACTCATCCCGACCGACCTTGATTCACGAGAATACGTTGCCTAAATCCCGTAATCCGTCTCATACCCTCCTAAAAATCTTTCTACAATCTGGAGTTTATTTCTCTCACTCCTCCAATACTATCCTGCATGTTGAAACATATCATAGAACATTCCAACCATCTTCTTTTTTCTCAGAAATTACTCTGTAAATGCTCGATTCTCGATCATACTGCTTCCTGAAACCCTTAAACGCCGCATTCTTAACTTTTGAACTCACTAGGACCGCTATTGAGAGTCACCCACTCTGACTGGCCTCGAATAAAATCAACTCCAAGGCTCTTCTAGCACATGAAAACACTTTTCCTTGAAGCACGTGACTGAGTCAATACCTGACAACTCACCTATACCTTAAGCATAAATTCTGAATCTTCCAAAGCCTAACCCTGGTCCGACAGGGCCAACTTTTGCACATATTCATCAAATTCCACGCACAATCACCATTTTATTCCTTTCCCTTAGCTATAATAACTTGCCAACACACCGACAATCCGCAACCCTATGATAACACAATCCTACAACCCAATTGTAGATGGTGGGACTTCCCCACTTAGCCCGAAGCTACTCCTTGCACCACTATAAATCCTGTCGATATCCTTTCTCCTTTGATGACATGATCTTGCTCAACCACTCCGTCCCATTCTTCAAAATTCTCTTGCTAGCACTCCCTAAATACTCAAATTCTCTAGCATCATTCACATATTCTGCCTCCTACCGAATAGCCACTAGAACCCCTCACAGAGACATGCCAACCATGCCACCGCTATCCTATCCACTAGAGATAACCCACCATTGGAAATCATCAACTGACATCGTCCAACGATGTCGTACTGCATACCCTCTACAATATTAATATCCCATCCTAAGCCTATTCCCATTCACCAACTTTACTAGTTTGTCCGCTCCTCATGGACACCCATTAAATGCGCGACAATATCTCCTAATCCCAAGCTATGTTGTCGCTTCCCCACTTTGCGACTGCTCGACTTCCGCTTCTTACACTGTCACGACACAAATTTCCCTTTGTTTGCTATCGTGATGGCACCTAGTCTTAGGGACTAGGTAAGCCTAACATTTCTATTGAATAACAACGATAATAAAGGAATTATAAGAATTTCGAAATAGGATTCTTGATAGAGTTTACAATTTCCCAGAACCCGGTAAATACAAGTCATAAACTCTACGAAATCTTTCTATCAAATCTACATATAATTTTCTAGGAATAATTAAGTACAGTTGAATAGAAATATAATAGGAAGGTGACTCTGAAGCTTGCGAACGCAGCAGCAGGTTACCTTGAGTCTCCTCGGCAATTATACGCACAGTACCAACAACAATAACATGAAGCTGCACACAAAAATGTGCAGAAGTGTAGTATGATCACACCACAGTGGTGCCCAGTAAGTATCAAGACTAACCTCGGTGAAGTAGTGACGAAGACTAGTCAAGACACCACCGGTCTAATAAGTGAAAAGGCATAGATGCATAAACGACCGAAACCAAATTTTTATCTAAATATTTCTCAATGTAATTAACGATATGATCAAATAATACGGAAAAAAATTCAATAATCAAGATCAACAGACAGCATAATAGAAATACGCAAAGAGAATGGAAAGAAGGCAATCCAAATGGTGGGAATTACAACCCGATAAAAACACTAGCAACTCAGCACTGCATCAATTTATTCACGTCAGGCCTTAGCCAATAAATCAATAAAATTGGTCAAACCTTCGAGTGAAAACCTTTAAATCCTGAGTTCATTTTGAAAACTTTAAAGAGATAATCATTTCGGAATAGAGAAATTTCTTGTTTGAAACATACTTTCTCTGAATCTATATTTATATATTTTTATAAAGAGAAATATTTAAAACATAGTCTCTTCAAATACGTAGTGTTCAAATATACTTTCCCAAATACTGCTCTTTCAAATATCATCAAAATATGTGATGTTCAAAATATATTTTCCCAAGTACTGCTCTTTCAATTATCATCAAAATATGGGATGTTCAAAATATACTTTCCCAAATACTGCTCTTTCAAATATCATCAAAATATGGGATGTTCAAAATATGCTTTCCCAAATACTGCTCTTTCAAATATCATTTTTCTGCAANATATATATATATATATATCTTTTGATCCAAATCTCCTCAATGATAAAACCACCGGAACTCAGTCTGCAACTCAGAATTTGTCATGCGATGCAGTACAGGAGGAAAGCTCTCGGATCTCTGTTCGTAGTCCCAATTTAAATATGCGATGCACTACAGGGGGAAAGCTCTTGGATCTCTGTCCGTAGTCCCAGTTTAAATATACGATGCAGTACAGGGGGAAAGCTCTTGGATCTCTGTCTGTAGTCCCAATTTAAATATACGATGCAGTACAGGGGGAAAGCTCCTGGATCTCTGTCTGTAGTCCCAATTTAAATATGTAGTGCAGTACAGGGGGAAAGCTCCCGGATCTCTGTCTGTAGTCCCAATTTAAATATGCGATGCAGCCACTGAGGAAAACAACCAAAATGCAACATAAACACCATATATTGCCACAACCGGCGCAAAAGCAAGCAAGACCGAATGCAAGGTGCGATGAACAATTCAATACAAAGACTTAATTCACAAAAATGGTAAAAACTCACTCATAAGAAGTATCCACTGAAAGGAATGCTAATCACAAAGAGAAAACAGCATAACGAGGGGAAAACAAGACAATTATAGCAACGATTCTATATATTCAAGTTCGCAACCAAGAAATCAAATCATCCCGGCAAGGGAATCAGCTATAACCAATCTCACTTAGACAATTAGCTTCACCGAATAAACTCAGTTTGAACAAATACTCAGCAAATAGGCAACATCAAAGAATACCATCAAAACGGGCAGTCATCAATAAAACCTAAGCATTACTTAACAAGAAAATAATTTAACTCACAATGTACAACTCACGGGCATGCTTGACCAACGTATAGATATTCCAATTTCTTGTTAGACAATGATAGAGCGAGATTTACTAGTTCTAGTCACATAGGCAGCGTATGAAAGAAGACATAACATAACGGTAGGAAAAACAAAGTCTTCATTTAAGTCAATTAAGATCATATAAGAAATAAGGAATTCTAGGCAATTACTTCTAAATTGAACAGGAAGAGATGAGACTGGAAATTAGGAATTCAAATATAATAAGTTCAATTCATATACGGGGAATATAAGGACCCAAAATCCCTAAAAGGGCAATCTATTTGCAATTAAGCTCGAGTACACACTCATCACCTCGTGTACGCGTACTACAATCAACATAGAAGACTCAATCCTAAGGGGTAGTTCCCCCACACAATATTAGGCAAGATACTTACCTTGACTGCGCTAATCAACTCAATACCATGCTCTTGCCACGAGTACCCAACTTCGGGTGGCCCTGAATCTAGACAATTCGATTGCATAGAGTAAATATCATCACGAGGAAACAAAATAATTAGTAAGTACGAAGATAATACACGAAATTAGGAAATTTGCCCAAAAAGTTCCCCAGGCCCACGTCTCGGAATCGGGTAAAAAAGTATATTTTCCGGACACCCATTCACTCACGAGTCTAAATGTTTAACCAATGAATTAGACCCTTTGACTAAAGCTTATTTTTAATATGAATACGGGTTACTGATAATCAAGATAATGGGAAAAATGAATAATAAATAATATTGCATAAATAAAAGATTGATGTTGATTGTATTCGAGAACCAGATGCCTTTACAAGCTGTATTCCCCTCCCTTATATGGGAGATTGTTATAACGTACGGTTCTTGCTATGGTTACTCAGTAATGACTAATTATGACATTAATGAGGCGTTACAAAGGATAACGGTAATTGGGGTTCAGTTACATAACGTTCGAGTAATCAATTATGGGTCCCTGAATCTGCTCGTAGCTTTGTCTAGATTCATTCTAACCCNAATATTTTGCCGCCACTTTTCCTTGAATCATTGTATCCTTCTCTGCACCATAGGCGTCATTTGTCACTTCCATTTAATGCTCATACCACGTGTCCTTTTCGGATTGGTTCTGCATTTACTCAGCACCTTCTAGGGCTTTTTGCGGCTGTGACAGTCCCGAAGTGACATCTTCAATTATGAATTTTCATCATTATTTTTTTTCTTCATGTTTGACGGCTGTCTTCAAGTATAAAATCATGTTTTATTTTCTTTGCTTCCACGAAACACTTTTCTAACTTTGTCTTTTGTAGAACTTTCTTCTTTGCCTTTGTAAACATGTCTTCTTCAAATCAACCTCAAAAAGTAATAGATATTGAAAGTTTAGCGCCTTCTTCTGCTCCGACTAGGAGTCGGAGGGGTGGTAGACTTAGAAGTCTAGGATCCACTCCTTCGAGGGGCTCTTCTTCTTCTCAGATAGTTCCTTATCCTTCCACTAGATCTCCAGTTTCTCCGAGATTTAGGGTTTCTCGGTCTTTGTCTAGAGGTAGAGGCGAACGCCTTCGTGAACTTGGAGTCGATGAAATTGTCCCAGCTATGTTTTTTCTCTAGGGATAGTCAAGTTCTTGTAGATCAATCTTCTTCTCTTGATAGTGTAGAAAGATATCCAACCCTTATAACTGAGGGTCAGATTTCCCATGTTCGTAGGGAATGCTTTTGGAAATCTGACTATCCTGTCTATATTCCGAATAGTAATCAACGAATAACGTCTTACAAAACGGCATATTCTCTTGTTTATACGTATCCTTTCACTTTAGGGTTTAGACCCCCTATTAACCCAGTTAAATTGAGTTTTGCCGTTTTTTCAATATCTGTTTAGGACAAGTTGGCCCGCTTGTTTGGCGAGTTGTCGCATGCCTTAGGAGTTTGGCTTCTTTAGCCTCAGTTCATTTTACCTTCAACCATATTATTTACCTCTACTCTCCTACCTTATTTCGTGAAGGGGTTTTTACTCTGAATGCTAGAAGCAAAAGAGTGTTGGTAACCCCTGGAGACGATAAGGATAGGGGTTGGTACCTATGGTATGTTGTTGTTCCCTGATGCGTGGCTAGAATCCATAGTTTTAAGCATCATATACCTTACATTTTATGTGCTTTTGTGATAAAAGTACATGTTATATATGCATAATGGAGTCTATTTTATGTGTAGGTGAATTTGAGATGAAAGTCGAGCTAAATGGGTGCATAAACGTCAAAAATACACTCAAGAGTCGAAAATGAGTGACCCGGGCCATAACCGGGCGTTTTACCCCAAAACGCCAGCCCTCCCCAGGCGTTACTGGGGCGTTAGAGCCCAAACGCCTGGCCTATCCAGGCTTTAGCTGGGCGTTTGGGGCTTAACGCTTGGGGTCCCTGGTCTGCTAAATTCCGAGTTTTGAAGGTTTTAAGTGTTTCCCGGTTGGAATAGAAGTCTCCACACATTTAGGGTTTATCCTAAACATATAAATAGACCTAAAAACACAACTTTGAGGGTGGGATGCCATCTTTGGAGAGAATATACACACAAGATCACTGAGGAAGCAAAAGATTATCAGTTTTCTTCATCTTAATCTAGTATTTTCCATTTATGCAATTGTTTAATTCTAGTATGAGTGGCTAAACACCCATTGTTCTGGGGTTGTGGTTTAGCCATGAATATTGTCATTCGATATTAACTTAACCTTAATTATAAATCGCTCAATATATGGTTGTTTCTTCAATTCTGCGTTTAATTGCTTAATTGTTTGGCCAGCAATTAGGTTCTATATACTATCTATGTTATGCTTGGGAAAGACGTATATAGATTACAAAAGAATTGAAGAGAGCGCGATCTTAACCCTTCAGGGGAGCAGATTTGTGGTTAGGATAGGAATATACCTAGTCACCGTGCTTAATTAAACATCGTAATCTTAGTGCGTTCTAATAGATTAATTTCATAGGAATAAAGGCATTAATCTACNTTTTGTTTTGGCTCGATTAAATAGAAATTAGAGTGATTCAATAAGTAGTTTACGCAAGTCCCTGTGGGTTCGACATTCGATTTAACGTTATATTACTTGCTACGACCACGTATACTTGCGTGTGCGATTTGGACCAACAAGTTCTTGGCTCCGTTGTCGGGGACTTGAATGTAGACTACTTTTTAGTTACTTGCTTTAATTTTTTATTTCACTGTCTAACGTCACGTGATTTTTGCTCTAATCTCAGGAAATTCGAGTGAATGCGTAGGGTCAGAATCTAGGATAGACTTGACGGCTTTGACCCTGAACCTGAGAGATCATTTCACAGGAGATTGCGAGAAGCAAGAGATACAGACAATCTTCAGGACATCATCTGATTTCCTGTGAACATGGCAGAGGAACAACACATGGTTGTTCAGGAGGTGGAATGGCCAAGTATTGCTAATGTCACCTCCAGCATCGTGAAGCCCAGAATCACTGGGCACCTTGATCTGAAACAGAGCATGATCCAACTACTTCATGCAAACGGGCAGTTTTTGGGTCTTCCACACGAGGATCCACAGCAGCACATTTTGAACTTCTTGGAGATTCGTGATACTTATATCACTAACGGGGTCATGCCAAATTATGTGAGGCTCACGCTTTTCCCATTCTCTATATTGGGCGAAGCAAAGCGATGGTTGAAGGCAGAACCAGCTAATTCCATCACAACATGGAACGATCTGGCGAGAAAATTTCTGGCAAGGTTCTTCCCTTCAGGAAAGACCGCAAAGGTCCGGAGTGAGATAGTCTCCTTTAGACAGAAAATAGGTGAATCATTATATTCAGCATGGGAAAGGTTCAAGGGGCTACTCAGAGACTGTCCTCATCACAATCAGACAAACGAGGTGTTAGTTCACACTTTCATTGAGGGGCTCCATCCGCAAACAAAAATTGTGGTAGATGCAGCAGTCGGAGGTCAGGTGTTGGAGAAGAATTATGATGAAATATTTGCATTACTGAATAAATTCTCCAAAAGTAATCCAGACTGGCAAGGTGATATGGGGAGAAATGTGGCTCAAAAGTCACCAATGGTTCTTGAACTAGATGTGGTTTCAGCATTGTCAGCCCAGATTTCCATATTGACTAACCTGTCAGCCCAGATTTCTATATTGACTAACCAAGTCAATCAGATGAACCTGATCATTAACAAGCAACAATCTCAACCAGTGCAACAGGCTCAACCAGTGCAACAGATTCAGGTATTTTTTGAAGTCTGTGGAGAGGGTCATTCGAGTGATTTATGCCCAGTGAATCCAGAGTCTATCTGCTTTGTGGGTAACGCGAATAGGGGACAAGCAAATCAATATGGAAACACTTATAACCCCAACTAGAGAAACCACCCAAACTTCTCTTAGGGTGGAAATCAGAGCACTCAGCATAACTACAGGCATCCAGCACCTCAACAACAGTACAAACTACCTCAGACTGAACCATCAGCAAGCCTTGAGGATATTATGAAGAGAATGATGAATGACCAACTTGCTTTCAATCAGAAAATAATGGTTGATCACCAAGCCCAGACTGTAGCAATGAGAAACTTAGAACGTCAAGTGGGGAAACTCGCGAGTTCTCAAAATACCCGACTAACGGGGGCGCTTCCAAGTGACACTGAAGCTAATCCTAAAGCATCGGTTAATGCTATATCATTGAGGAATGGGAAGGAATTGGAAGAATTTCAGTCCTAGAAGAGGAAGCAGGTAACTTTACCAGACAACCCGCCAGCAAAGGAGGCGGTGGCTGAGCAACCCCCACCAAGTGTTGCAAGGCCGCCCCCTCCATTCCCTCAAAGGTTGAAAAAGGTGAAAAACAATGCCACATACAAAAATTTTCTTGACCTCTTGAAGCAGGTACAAATCAATATTCCACTAGTAGACATTTTGCAGGAGGTGCCCAAATATGCTAAATACATCAAGGACATTGTGGCAAATAAATGGAGGTTGACTGAGTTCGAAACCGTGGCACTCACGAGGAAGTTAGCTCAAGAATTCAAAGCAAGCTACCTCAGAAATTAAAAGATCCGGGTAGTTTTACTATCCAAATCTCAATTGGTAAGCATGCAGTCGGGCGAGCTTTGTGAGATCGTGGGGAAAGTATTAATTTGATGCCGTTATATGTGTTCAAGCAATTGGGGTTGGGTGAACCACGCCCAACAACAGTGATTTTACAATTGGCTGATCGCTCCCTTGCTCATCCTGAGGGAGTAATTGAAGATGTGCTGGTTCAGGTGGGTTCCTTCATATTCCCAGCTGATTTCATTATCTTGGACTATGAGCCTGATCAGGAAGTCCCATTTATTTTGGGGCGTCCATTCCTAGCTACGGGCCGAGCTATCATCGATGTGTGTGAAGGGAAGATGACAATGTGAGTTGGTGATTGAGTGGAGGTGTTTAATGTTTATAAGGCACTCAAGTTGCCTGTCCACTATAAAGAGCTAGCTATCCATGATTACTGTAGTGGAAAGAAAATCGGAGTCAATGACTCCATATATGAGTCATGTTGACCCTCTTGAGCAAGTGTTAGTTGGGGACGAAGAAGATTGTGGGGATGAAACAAGGGGAGACATTGAGAATGCCTTTGAAGTATCTTGCAGTTACCTCCACGGGCTAGGAAAATTTGAAGAGTTGAACAAGCCTGTTGCTCTAACCCCTCCTAAGCCATCTATTGAAGAGGCTCCAAAATTGGAACTCAAACCTCCTCCAGCACATTTACGCTATGCTTATTTGGGGAACTCTGAGACATTGCTCGTGATCATCTCATCCAGCCTGACCAATACACAAGAACAGAAATTGCTTAGGGTACTTCGTGAGCACAAAAAGGCAATTGGGTGGACCATTGCAGATATTAAAGGAATCAGCCCATCATTTTGCATGCATAAAATATTTTTGGAAAGTGGACATCGCCCGAGTGCTGAGAAGAAAAGATGGCTAAATCCCATCATGAAAGAAGTGGTGAATAAATAAGTAATAAAATTGCTAGATGCATGTATCATTTTTCCTATTTCTGACAGCAACTGGGTGAGCCCGATTCAATGTGTGCCTAAAAAGGGAGGGATAACCGTGATTAAGAATGAGAAGAATGAGCTGATTCCCACCCGCACTGTTACGGGTTGGAGAGTTTGCATTGATTATCGAAGGCTCAACAAAGCAACTCGCAAGGATCACTTCCCACTCCCATTCATTGATCAAATGATGGACAGATTAGCAGGGCATGAATATTATTGCTTTCTGGATGGGTATTCAGGTTACAATCAAATTGTCATATGCCCAGAGGATCAGGAGAAGACCACATTCACTTGCCCTTATGGCACATTCGCCTTCAAGCGAATGCCATTTGGTCTTTGTAATGCACCAGCCACCTTCCAGAGATGCATGATGGCTATTTTCACTAACATGGTGGAAAAATTCGTAGAGGTGTTCATGGACAACTTCTCAGTCTTTGGGTCATCCTATGATGATTGTTTGAAAAATCTGAGCATGGTGTTGGCCCGTTGTGAAGAAACAAATATGGTGTTAAATTGGGAAAAGTGTCACTTTATGGTGCAGGAAGGTATTGTTTTGGTTCATAGAGTATCTAAAAGCGGCATCGAAGTGGATAAGGCAAAAGTGGAGGAAGTTGAAAAACTACCTCCACCAATTTCAGTGAAGGGCATCCGGAGTTTCCTGGGACACACAGGATTTTATAGACGCTTTATTAAAGATTTTTCTAAAATTGCTACTTCGTTGTGCAGGTTGCTGGAAAAAGATGTCAAGTTCAATTTTGATGCACCCTGCCTGAAAGCATTTGAGGAGCTCAAGATGAAATTGGTAGTTGCCCCCATAATTATTGCACCTGATTGGTCAATACCATTTGAACTTATGTGTGATGCAAGTGACCATGCAACTGGGGCAGTGCTAGGCCAAAGGAAAGACAAGGTGTTTTATTCCATATACTATGCGAGCAAGACCCTCGATGATGCACAACAGAATTACACCACCACTGAAAAGGAGTTGTTAGCTATGGTATGGGCCTTGGAAAAATTCTGGGCATACTTGGTGGGCACGAAAGTTATTATCCACACAGATCACGTAGCAATCAGGTACTTATTTACAAAGAAAGAATCTAAAGCTAGATTGATACGCTGGGTTTTATTGTTACAGGAATTTGATGTGGGGATAAGAGACCGAAAGGGCACTGATAACCAAGTAGTTGACCATCTGTCAAGGCTGGAAAATCATGATCATGTTGAGGAGGGTGGAGATATTAAAGAAGTCTTTCCTGATGAGTACCTTTTTGCTATAACCAAGACCCTCCTCCGTGGTATGCAGATTATGTGAATTATCTGGTGAGTGGGGTACTTCCTCCGAAAATAGAATCTGAAGCTAGGAAGAGGTTTTTACGCGATGTGAAATTTTACTACGAGGATGAGCCCTACTTGTACAAAGAATGTGGTGATCAGTTAATGAGGAAATGCATTCCTGATGTAGAAGTAGAACGGGTGTTGTACGATTTTCATGCATCACCATATGGAGGCCATCATGATGGCGATCGAACGGCAGTGAAAGTGCTACGATCTTGGTTCTTTTGGCCAACACTATTCAAAGATTCCCACGCATTTGTTAAAAAGTGTGACCAATGCCAGAGAACAGGAACGTTAACAAGGAAGCACGAGATGCCTTTGAATAATATCTTGGAGGTAGATATTTTTGATGTATGAGGGATAGATTTTATGGGTCCATTCCCATTATCCAGGGGACATAAATACATTTTTCTGGCAGTTGACTACGTGTCGAAATGGGTGGAGGCAACTGCATTGCCGACGAATGACGCCATGGTTGTCCCTGCGTTTGTGAAGAAGAATATATTCTCCAGATTTTGCACTCCACGGGCCTTGATTAGTGATGAAGGAACCTATTTTTGCAATCGCTTATTGAATAACCTTTTAGCTAAATATGGGGTCCGTCATCGAGTTGCAACAGCATATCACCCTGAAACTAGTGGCCAAACAGAGGTATCCAATAGAGAAATCAAGCAAATACTGGAGAAAACGGTGAGTGTGAACAGGAAGGATTGGGATGCTAAGTTAGACGATGCATTATGGGCATACAGAACAGCGTACAAAATACAAATTGGGGCATCGCCGTACAATTTGGTCTCTGGGAAGGCATGTCACTTGCCTGTGGAGCTTGAACACAAGGTGTATTGGGCCATCAAGAAGCTAAACATGAACCTTGAAGCCGCGGGTGAGAGAAGATTGCTGCAGTTGGATGAAATGGATGAGTTTAGGTTGCACTCATATGAAAATGCCAAACTTTACAAAGAAAAGATCAAGAGATGGCATGACAAACATATAAATCCGCGTCATTTTGAGCCAGGCCAACAGGTATTGTTATTCAATTCTAGGCTTAGACTGTTTCCTTGGAAGCTGAAATCGAGATGGTCAGGCCCATTTGATATAGTGAGAGTCACCCCATATGGTGCACTTGATTTGCAAGCTATACATGGTGAAAGAAATTTTTTAGTGAATGGACATAGAGTCAAACACTATTGGGGTGGTACCATAAATCGTGAGAAGACCAAAGTTGTGCTCGCCGATGAGTGAAGCGAGATTCTGCATCGTGCTGCGACGTTAAATCAGGCGCTTCATAGGAGGCAACCTATTGACTTGTTGTAATCGTCGTTCCACAACATTAACTAAGGCGCTTATTGGGAGGCAACCCAATGCTTAGTTAAATCTTAGCATAGCTAGAAGTAATTCTTGCAATTATAGGTACTAACGAGCTTGGGAATGCATTCGGGGGTTAAGGAGCAGTGTGCTAGCATGACGGAAGGCCTGGCTAAAGCCAGGGTGGGCCGGCGATAAGCCCCTAATGTCTGGCTAAAGTCGGGGTGGGCCGGGCGATAAGCCCCTAACGCCTGGCTAAAGCTAGTGTGGGCCGGGCGATAAGCCCCTAAAGTCTGGCTAACGCCAGGGGGACCGGGCGATAGATCCCTAACGCCTGGCTAACGCCAGGTTGGTCTGGGATTTTTAGCTCTAATGCTTGGCTAACGCCAGGGTGCCCGGGATTTAAGACCAAACGCACATTAAACGCCAGGTATGCCCTCTTCTTATTTTATTCACCCCCAACTATACCAAGAACACCACTTCATCCGAAAAACACACAACAAGTTCGCTGCACACGCATCAACAACACATATCTTCACCCAAACACCTAGTTCACTAGCACAATTCCACAGCACACACATCTTGCCCCAAATCTGCACAATTTCGATTTCGTGGTCAACTTTATCCGACAAACACACATGAAGCGTTGAGGTATGATTCTATCTCTACCCCTTGTTACTTCGAAGTGGGTATTACAATTATGAAAGGTGTAGCCTCGATTCAAGGTGATTATTTATGGGTTTATGATATTCATGGTCATATTGTATCATATTGTGATTCCCAACCCCCCCGAACCCTTTAGGAATGGGCTGAAATTGTGAAGCTAAGTCGTATTATGGAACCCCAACCAGCTTTGGGTACATGAGGTAGTCCCTCAAGTCCATAAGAGCTCTCATGGCAATTGTGCTAGCCAAGTGCTCGATGTAATGCCTCAATGGAAATACATATCCCAAATGGAGCCCGAGTCTCCTGGAACAAACCACTAGTGTCATGCATCGTGTAGTCCATGAAATTTTAAGTGTGAAGAGGCTCACGAGAATCCGTATGTGTCAAAATTTCTCATAAACGCGCCAAGGTGAAGTCTGAGTAACCTTCACAATTTGGAAAAGCTCATAGTACACATGTTGTGACACCCACTAACTACTGATCATTTGTGCAGGAAAAAGAAAAGGATGCTACCCAGAAGAACCACAGGCAAAGGAAAGGCCACGTCTTCGGCCCCAACAAAAAGCAAAGCAAAACCCTCACCACCTCAGAAGAAAAGAAAAGGGGGAGATGCTACTTCTAGTATGACTGGTGAGGAAGCAGTAGTTGGTGTTGCTGCTATGAGACAACAGCCCGTTTGTCAATGGGAATATGGTATCAACAGCATACCAGTACAATCCAGAAAATGGTATGCACGCTGCAAGCCAAAGCATGTTCACCCTGGGGGCCATTACAGAAGGGAGTCTGAGAACAAAATTCCCAGCAATTTGGAGGAGCATCCATGAGCTGGGTTTAGGATATGTGTTCAGACACAATGGTCACATCAACTTGAACCTAGTCTGGGAATTCTATGCAGGGTTCGACCCTAAGGACAAGGAGGGATTGGTGCTAATTCGTGGGCACTTGGTAGATTTTTCGGCCAAGGCCATATGCAATTTTCTAAGTGCACCAAATGTTCCGGTGGAGCCTCTAGAGCAATTCATCCGCCATCCCAACTATAGAGAGGTGAGGCACACACTGTGTGGGGTTTAGTCCAGAAATGCGTGGATTCGAGATAGAGCCACAAATCTCCATAAAAGGTTTCCCAAGAAAAAAATGAAGGCTGAAACCCAGGTGTGGCTTAAAGTGATCAATGCACGGATACTACCATGCAACCATGACACCTTGATCAGCCGAGAGAGGATTTGTGTGCTTTATTTCCTCATGACGGGACAGAGTGTGAATGTGGGCCATCTGATGCGCTATCAATGGGGTTGGTGCGGTCCAGCAATAGAATCGATTGAATACCATTCCCAAATTTCCTGACTCAATATTAGGTTATGACATACATTCTGCTTTCCCTTATATTTGGGTTGACATGTGATGCCTGAGTAAAGATAAATAACCTATTTTGTGACGCCTTAGCTCAGTTGTTTGACTTGTATGCTACATAGTGTAATATTGCTTAATTCTCTCAATTTTGTGTGCTTTCTTGACTTGAGAGTTGAATAAAACCGTTGTGATTGAGTCATGTGCAATGTGTGAGTGAGGTTTAGTGATTTTCTATGCTATCCTGTGTAGTCTAGAACTTGCCCCGTGTGTTAATCTAAGCGAAATTGTAGGTTATGCTAGTCTGGGAGATGACATAGGCATTTTTCTTCTTGTCATGGATGTGCTTGTCACATAAGAATTACAAAATTCCATTGCTAGCCCCTTTGAGACTTTAGGCCTTTTCTTTGGTACCCCCATTACAAGCCGTACCCCTATTTTGTTCTTAAATTGAGATTTTTTCACCTTTTCCTCCTAAGGCACTTAGTCGCTAAAAGAAGTAAGGTGGGATATTGGGGAATAGTTTTTGAGTGGAGCCATGGAAAGGCATGTTAGTGCACATAAAAAATTATATTCAAAAGTCACTAGCCAATGAATTATCATGTATGGAGTGTGTGTAGGAAAGAAAGAAAAAAATGATAGTAAAAGTATGTACAAAAGNTATTCCTAAATATATCCTACTCGTCCCTTAGCCTACATTACAACCTTAAAAGTCCTAATTGATCCTAGACTTGGCTAACTTGAATTAGTGGAGATCTACACTAAAGGCAAGCTTATGGTATGACCATGGGATGCATATGAATTCTTTGTGAGAGTGAGTGAATTTGTTAAATTGGGTGATGTCCTTAAATAATATTCAAAAGAATATTTGAATGTGTGGACTAGTTATATTCACTCTTTTGTTGTTGGTGAGGGATCATGATCTTATGAACGAATGGTAATGTTATAAACTTTCTTGTTGAGTAGGTGCGTGAATTGAGAGGGCTTAGTTGTTGCAAGTTGACTCTTGAGGTTGGGTGGTTGCAATTAGGTATTGGTATTTTAAATTGTTATACTTGGGCATGTTTAAAGAAGGGAAAGAATGTGAAATTTGGTATGTTCATACTTGATTGTCGGCATCGATCATAGTTAAGGGGTAATGTGTGTGATTGAAAAGTAAAATACTCCTTATTAATGAAATGTGTACGTGTTGAAGGATATTGCTCGAGGACGAGCAAGAGTCTAAGTGTGGGGTGTTGATGCGTGGCTAGAATCCATAGTTTGAAGCATCATATACCTTATATTTTATGTGCTTTTGTGATAAAAATACATGTTATATGTGCATAATGGAGTCTATTTTATGTGTAGGTGAATTTGAGATGGAAGCCGAGCTAAATGGGTGCATGAACGTCAAAAATACACTCAAGAGTCGAAAAGGAGTGATCCGGGCCATAGCCGGGCGTTTTGCCCCAAAATCCAGCCATACCCAGGCGTTACTGGGGCATTTCAGCCCAAACGCCAGCCCTCCCCAGGCGTTACTGGGGCGTTAGAGCTCAAACGCCTGGCTTATCCAGGCTTTAGCTGGGCGTTTGGGGCTTAACGCTTGGGGTCCCTGGTCCAGTAAATTCCGAGTTTTGAAGGTTTTAAGTGTTTTCGGGTTGAAATAGAAGTCTCCTACACATTTAGGGCTTATCCCAAACATATAAATAGACCCAAAAACACAACTTTGAGGGGGGGATGCCATATTTGGAGAGAATATACACACAAGATCATTGAGGAAGCAAAGGACTATCAGTTTTCTTCATCTTAATCTAGTATTTTCCATTTATGCAAAACTTATGCAATTGTTTAATTCTAGTATGAGTGGCTAAACACCCATTGTTCTGGGGTTGTGGTTTAGCCATGAATATTGTCATTCGATATTAACTTAACCTTGATTATAAATCGCTCAATATATGGTTTTTTCTTCAATTCTGCGTTTAATTGCTTAATTGTTTGGCCAGCAATTAGGTTCTATATAATATCTATGTTATGCTTGGGAAAGCCGTATATAGATTAGAGAAGAATTAAAGAGAGCGCGATCTTAACCCTTCAGAGGAGCGGATTCGTGGTTAGGATAGGAATATACCTAGTCACCGCGCTTAATTAAACATCGTAATCTTAGTGCATTCTAATAGATTAATTTCATAGGAATATAGGCGTTAATCTATTGAGAATAGGCGAGTAGTACTTCGGGAGAAGGCTACGAGAGCAATTATCGATTAATTAGCAACCATGAGTGAATTATATGAAAGGGAGAGTTAATTAGAATGAAATACGAATGGTGAATTGATCACAACCCTGGAATATTTGTCTCTATTGGGTACACAACAATATTCTCGTTACTTGATAATTAGTTCATAAATTCGTAGAATAAATCAGTTATATTCCTGGATTTTGTTTTGGCTCGATTAAATAGCAATTAGAGTGATTCAATAAGTGGTTTACGCAAGTCCCTGTGGGTTTGACATTCGATTAACATTATATTACTTGCTACGATCACGTATACTTACGTGTGCTATTTGGACCAACATTCCCACTGCTGGTTTAGTGGGTGAAGAAAATCTTCCCTTCCTTGAGAAGTGGAATCGCGCACGTGAGTATGCTTTAGCTTGTATTTACTTTTTCTTTTTTTGACTTGAGATGTTTTATTTAACATCGTATCTTCTTATTTTCCTTTTCTCAGCAATCATGAATACTGTTGAGAATGTCTCCGGTATTTGTGATTGGGTAGAAAAACTGTTATTTGTTGCTTCTTCAGAAGAAAGATCTTGGAAGTACCTTGCTGGGAGGTATGGTTGGAAAGCAAAGACCCACGGTAAGTGAAGCTTTTGTTCTTGCTTCTTTCCTTATTCGAGTCTCTTCTTTTTTTTTCGTTTAATCCCTTTTTAATAGGATTCTCTGCTCGTGGGGTGTCTTCTTCCTCTATCCTGAATATGTCCTCGGCTCAAGCCCAGGAAATTATTGTTGGTTCATCTTCCTCGAAAAGGAAGATTAGTGAGTCTCGTTCCATAGAGGAAGAGGAAGAGGGTGCTTTAGTGCACAGGCCACGGAGAAGGCGAATGGTCTTAGATGATGAGCCTACTTCCTCAACCTTGCCTCCCGTGTCTGTGATTGATCCCCATGTCTTTGATGATGTTTCGCATTTCCCTATTTATGGTGGTATTGATCTTGCTCCTAACGACGTCCCTTTGGCTGCTGTCTTTTCTTCTTCTTTGAGAGAAGCTGTTTCGTCTATTCCTTTGGCTATCTCAACTTTTGTTGTTGCTTTGCCTGTAACTTCTTTAACTCTTCAACTTTCCGTGCATGCTTCTTTGCCCGTGGATTCTCCAGCTCCTCAACCTTCCGTGCCTGTTGTTATTCCATCTCTGCCTGCTTCCATGCCTTTCGTTAGGGAAGTAGGTTCTTCCAGCAGAGAGATGCGGCAGGAAGTAATAGAGGTTCCAGCTGAGGGAAACCTTTTCAAGAAGACGGGTGAGCCTGAAGTGTGGCTCAAGCCTTTGATAGGTCCCGCTGAGAAAGAAAATCTAGCTAGCAACAGTGCTCTTACATGGGCCAATGAGGTCATGCATACCTCTTTGAAGGTATGGTGTAAGTTATCCTCTTTCACTCTCGTATATGAAATTTACCATATCTGACTGGTTTATTTCTTGTAGATTAACCTTATAGGCATGGAGCTTATGAAGTGGATTTCAAACACAGACCAGGAGACAAGAGAGTTGCAGGCAGAAGTTGATAATTGGAAAGCACAATATGATAGCCTAAGGATTGACATGGACGCTTTAGAAGAGAAAAGGAGTACCTTGAAGCGGCATATGAGACTTATGGCAGCAAAACTAGCAGTGGAGCAGGCTTCTTGCAGTCAAGCTGAAAAAGATAAAAGTGTTCTGGAGTCTTCGTTCGAGGAGAAATTGGCCCATGCCTCAGAGGATATTAGAGACTTGAAAAACTTGCTGGGGCAGAAGGAAGAATACTCAGGCGAGCTCGTGAAATCACTCACTCGTACTCAAGAAGATATTCGAAGGGCTTTAGACAAAGCTCAAACTTTAGAGGAGTCGGTTGTTCCATTAAGGGCCTCTCATGAAGTTGCGGAGGCAGAGAAGGACGGGTTGAGGGCTGAGCTTCAAGTGTGGGAACAAGATTATGAAGATTTGGAAGAGGTGGTTGTTTTCTATGTGAGCTAGGCGTATATGAATTCTCGCCTGGACACATTGATGGAAATGAGTCAAAAGGGTTTTGACCTTAGTGCTGAAATAGGNTAGTCATTTTTAATATATAAATGTTAGTTCGACTTTTGTTGAGTCTGTTTCACTCTTTAAGTCTTTTGCATGCTTTATTTTTTGAGGTTTTAGTTTTACCTTCGAGTTTTGGATGTGAAATGATTGAGACTACTCGTACCTTTTTTATAATAGGCACGGTGTCATATTAAATGTGTGCTTTTTTGTAATAGTTATAGTTTATGGAAGAGGGCCCTTTATAATTGACAAGAAGACGCCTCAACTTCATGATAATGAAATAGAGAGATAGGAATTTTACACATGTTTAAGAATGTTTCTAAGGAAGGTTTTTTGTTTGAACTTCCATGACATTTTACATGTGTTTGGTTATCGTCTTAAATTCACGCCAGATTTTGAGATACTCTTGTATTTCGTAACTGTTTTTCATAGGTAACAGTTTTTCGATACTAATACAAGGAAAGAACTGTTTTTAACTAGTAACAGTTTTTATAAAGATTGGGGTTTTTACCCGCAACTGTTTTGGAAACAGTTTTCGAATAAGTACGAGGGAAATGTTTTCTTATTCGTAACTGTTTTTTATTTGATAACAGTTTTTTGTACGAATACAATGATTTAGATCTTTCATCCATAGATGTTTTATTCGAGAACAGTTTTTTGAATGAGTATATTGATGATGATCTTTTACCCCTAACTGTTTTTGTTACAACAGTTTTGAAAAGATGTACATTTCTTTCTCGTGACTAACATTTTGCCTTTCAACCTGAATATCTTTGAAGGTTTTTGCTTTTTGCATTAGGCTTTGTATTTGTATGGATCTTTTGATTTCTTTCTATTATGCTCGTGTCACTTGTCTCATTTGGTGGATGGGTCTTTAGGCTCGAGCTTTTGAATTTATGATAGTCTTCTTTGCTTCGTCTTAGCCTTCCATACTGTATAGTCCCCCAAGTGTTTGAGCTTTGAAGAATGAAATCTCGAGCACTTGATTATTCCTTCCTTGTGGTCCTTTTCCTGAAAAGGAAAAACATTCCGGACTCGAAGGTATATAGTTTTTTAGATGATGACTGCTTAACCCTTTTAAAACGTCCATCAGAAAGTGTAACCCTAGACCGGGAATTGTGTTATTTCCTCGTGTCTTTGCAGGTCTAATATCATCATCTGGTGATGGGTTAGCTTTATGCCTATCATCTAAAAAAGTTAGTAAAATTTTTAAATGTTCAAAATAAAATCGAACGTGTGATACCTGACGGTGGGTATTCTTTTCTTTTTAGAAGTAATACTTCTTCAGATGGATGGAGTTCCAACTTGTTGGTAGAACTCTGTCGTCCATAGCTTCCAACTCATAGGAGCCTTTCCTGCACCTGCTTCTTTTGTTGATTGAAAGACTTTTTTGAGGACAAAGTCCCCAATTTTAAAGTACTTGAGATGAGCTTTACGGTTGTAATAACGCTCTATGATTTGTTTTTGAGCTGCCATCCGTATTAATGTTGCTTCTCTTCGTGGTTCGAGCAGGTCCACGTTGGTCCTTAATTCATCATCGTTTTCACCTTCCATTGTTGTTGAGAACCTTATGCTTGGTTCGCCAATATCCACTGGTATTAAGGCTTCTGAGCCATAAACAAGTGCGAACGGAGTTTCTTTCATATTTATTTTTGAAGTTGTTTTGTATGCCCATAGTACTGCTAGTAACTCATCAGGCCAGTTTCCTTTGGCTTTATCCAGCCGCTTTTTTAGATTGTTGATGATAACCTTATTCGTTGACTCAGCTTCACCATTAGCCACGGGGTGGTACGGCGTTGAGGTGATTCGCTTGATTTGCCAACTTTCAAAGAACTGTGTGATTTGCGAGCCTATGAATTGTAGGCCATTATCATACACGATCTCCTTCAGTATTCCAAAGAGACATATTAAATTTTTCCATAAGAAGCTTTTAACTTCCTTTTCTCGCACTTGTTTGAACGCTTCTGCCTCTACCCATTTCGTAAAGTAGTTGGTTAGTACGAGTAAAAATCGTACATGTCCTTTAGTTGTGGGAAGAGGTCCTACTATGTCCATACCCCATTTCATGAAAGGCCATGGGGATATTATTAGATATAACAATTCCGCTGGTCGATGCATGTTATAGTCAAAACTTTATCACTTGTAACATTTGGATACAAAATTCTCGACTTCCTCTTCCATCTTAGGCCAATAGTATCCGGATCTGATTAGTGTTTTCACTAAGGATCTCGCCCCTGAGTAATTTCCACAGTGTCTTTCGTGGACTTCTTTCATCACAAATGCTGTTTGGTTAGGTCCAAGGCGTTTAGCTAGGGGTCCTCCGAACATCTTGCGATAAAGTAAGTTGCGAATAAGGCAGTACCGTGCAGCTTTGCGGCATAGCACTTGATCCGCTTTCCTGTCTTCAGCTACGGTACCATTCTGCAAGAAATTAAAAAATTTGTTTCTCCAGTCCCAGGTTAGGTTGTTGAAAGTTATCTCATTCTTGTCCTGGTCTATTATTGAATGAAATAGTTGAACGACAATTGTATTGTCTTTGTTTGTTACTTCTGCGACTGCGGCGAGGTTAGCTAATGCATCTGCCTCTGCATTTTCCTCTCTAGGTATTTTCACTACCTTCCATGTTTGGAATTGTCTCACGAGCTCTCGTGCTTTTTCAAGATGTTTTTGCATTCTAGTCTCTCGAGCGATGTAAGTCCCCTGTATCTGATTTACTACCAGTTGGGAGTCGCGGTTGATCACAATTTGTTCGATTGAGAGCTCCCGTGCAAGTTCAAGCCCTACAATAACAGCTTCATACTCTGCTTCATTGTTAGTGATAGGATAACACTTTATAGCTTGCCGTGTCTTTTCACCCGTGGGTGATATCAAGACTATGCCTAAGTCGGCGCCTTTTATATTTGAAGAACCATCGGTGAACAAGGTTCATAGGCCTGGATTAACACCGTTAAAGAGTTGTAACTCTTTTTCTACTTCAGATACAATGCTATTACTAAAGTCATCAACAAAATCAGCTAGTATTTGAGACTTAATTGCAGTTCTAGGCTGATAGATTATCTCATGCTCACTTAATTCTATGGCCCACTTAGCTAATCTTCCAGACAATTCTTGTTTATGCGGAATATTTCTTAAAGGATATGATATCACAACAGTGATTGGGTGGCATTAAAAATAGGGTCGTAATTTTCTAGATGCCATTATTAAAGTTAAGGCTAACTTTTCCAAATGTGGATATCTAGTCTCAGCAAAAGTTTTACTTACATAATAGATTGGTGATTGTTTACCTTTTTCTTATCTTACCAATACTGCACTTACAGTAATTTTTGTGACAGCCACGTAGATGTACAATCTTTCCTCTTCTTTTGGATTTGAAAGCAATGATGGTTGCGATAGATAAATCTTCAGGTTCTTGAGGGCTTGTCGACACTCTTCAGTCCATTCAAACTGATTCTGCTTTTTGAGAACTGAGAAGAATTTAAAACTTTTTTCGGAAGATCTAGAAATAAACCTACCCAAAGCTGCTATTCTCCCTGTTAGTCTTTGAACTTCCTTTTTATTTGTTAAGACATCAGGTATTTCCTCTATGGCTTTAATTTGAGCGGATTTACCTCTACTCCTCTGTTTGATACAAGGAAAGCCAAAAATTTGCCTAATTGCACTCCAAAAGTGCATTTCTCTGGATTTAACTTCATATTATACCTACGTAAAATGTCAAAAGCAGTAGAGAGGTGCTCGAAATGGTCTTGTGCTTGTGTTGATTTTACCAACATATCATCAATGTAAACCTCCATAGTTACATCTGGGTCACCAACCTTTGATAGGTGGCTCCAACATTTTTTAGGCCAAAAGGCATGACTTTATAACAATAAGTTCCCCTATTCGTGATAAAGGAGGTTTTTTCCTCGTCTAGAGGATCCATTTTAATTTGATTATAACCAGAATATGAATCTAGAAAGCTTAATAGTTCATGACCTGCAGTGGCATCAATCATTTGATTTATACGAGGCAATGGGAATGAATCTTGGGACATGCTTTGTTTAAGTCAGTATAATCTACGCATACTCTCCACTTGCCATTCTTTTTAGGTACTACCATGGTTTTTGCTAACCAGTTAGGGTGCGTTACCTCTCATATCGAACCAATCTTCAAGAGTTTATGTACCTCTTCGTCAATCACTTGGTTCTTGAATGGTCCTGGCTTTCTTTTCTTCTGCTTAACAGGTACAAAGGATAGATATTCATTTAGTTTATGAGTCATCTCTTCCGATGGAATGCCTGTCATATCTGAGTGGGACCACGCAAAGCAGTCTGCGTTAGCCTTTAAATAACCAATTAACTTACCTCTTCGAGCGGAGTCTAGCCTCGTGCCTATATACACTTTCTGCTCAGACTTTTGTTCGGATAATGCAAAAATTTTGTTGGTCCCAAACGCACACGCAAGTATACGTGGTCGACAAGTAATATAGGATTGTAAGTCCAGATATCGTACCCACAGAGACTTGTGATTAACTATCAACTAAATTAAACCCAAACAATTAATCTATTCAAGCGAACACTAAAGTATGAATATTTAACTAAAATTAATCTAGAATAGTAAACTATGAAATTAACGAAATAATTGGCGAGATTAGACAGGAATTCAATAAGATCCAATATTCTAGAGATATGGGTTGGCTAACAATCCTGTTGAGTTTTCCACTTAAATCGTCTACTTAATTTATCTGGTTTATTGATTGACGAGGTTAATATTGCTCGTAGC
>ML338990.1:0-98946 GCA_005239505.1 Nicotiana paniculata | reverse complement strand
AATACTAGATTGTAGAAATTGTGTTCTTGCACTTCAATGGAATTTTCTTCTTGTCTACTGTTATTCCACGAAAATCCTCCCTTAATTGACTTTTAGGAGTCTATTTATAGGTTTAGGGTGAACCCAAACCATGTAGGAGACTTCTATTTCACTTGGGAAACACTTAAACTCGTCAAACTCGGACTTGGGCGACACTGGAGACCCCTGGCGTTTGGTCTCTAACGCCCCCCTAACGCCAGGGGGGGCCTGGCGTTATGGCCCTAACGCCACCCTGACGCCAGGGGGGGGCAGGCTTTATGGGGTAAACGCCCCCCTAACGCCAGTGGGGCCTGGCTTTAGGGGGCAAACGCCCGGCTATCGCCCGGGCGTCTCCTTTTGCGTATTTTCGACGTATTTGCATCCCTTTAGCTCCGTTTCCATCTCCAATTCACCTACACATAAAATAAACTCCATTAAGCACATAACAAGTGTATTTTTATCATTAATGCGCATAAAATGTAAGGTATATCACATGTTAAACTATGCAATTTAGTCTCGCATCAGCATTCATGGTGACTAAGATTTCGTCATTTTTGTCATGGATCTCCTTGAAAGCTTTCACTATATTTTCTACTATCCTTTGAAGATTGACCCGTATCTTGGAGACATCTAAACCTATTTTCTTTGACATATCATGAATATCTCCAACTTTTGTTTCAGTAGAGATGAATAAGTCTTTAATTATCGTAAATTTTTCATCGATAGCAGTCAGCATTTCCATGTAATCAGGGTCACAAACACTAGGCTAGGTGACACACACTTTTACTTTGGATCCTGAAGGGACAACCTTAGCTTCACCTTCATTCTTTTTCACCCTCGTGATGTCTATGGCAACATACCTCATACTGGTAAAGGCTCTTGAGTTATAACATTTAATCACAGTGAGATAGTTATAGTTGGAAAGCGAGATGTTGTGGGCCTTAAGAAGATGGGTTATATTTGAAGACTTTTGGGGTCATTAACACTCTCAATCATAAAATTTGTGACCCAGGAAGACGAATTGACTTTGTGTTTGGTTAAAAGATAGTAGAATAGCAAAGTATCCCTTTGGGAAAAGGTGGAGAATGATCTTGTACGGGAAAGAAGAGTAGTTTCTACAATGTGTGCAACGACTCGGGATTTGAAATTCACATCACTAGGTCTTAATTGACTTGGAAAGGAAGAGGTGGGTGACTCAGCTATGCACCAATTTTCTTGGTCAAAAGAGATTTCAAAGTCTTATGTCCAGGAGTTTTTTAACAACATTGAAAATGAAGAGCACTTACCTTAGAAGTTGGAATCAACATAGCATAATACAAAATAATATACTTACAAAGAACTAAGGGTTCTAGTTTGTCTGGTCTAGAGGAACGAAGATTTGCATAAAACATATGAACAAGGGCTTCATACACTTTTGGAGGAGGCAGAGTAAGAAAGATTATCCAACCTTGAAATTTGAAGAGTTCTTTTACCTTGCAGTTGAGGCTCTCCATGTCGTCCAAGTCCACAACCCTATAATGAGCGATTGATTTCTCCTTGAAAGAGATGAAGGCATCCTTGTTTGGAGTATCCCATAAGTTAATGTCCGACTAAAGAGAACTGTTGAGATCTACCTTGGGCTTCTTAGGAGCTAACAATTCAAGATTTTCTTCCATAAGGCGCTTACTGAGGGCCTTGTCATTCGGGCTAAGAGCATCGTCGGAGAGTTCTGCCTTTTAGGAGGCAAACTCTTTGAATGATCGGAACCTATATTGACTGGTTCAGGTGGTTAGGAGGAAGATTTTTCCTTAGAGAGAGTACTCTTCCGAGTGGAGGCGGTAGGGTTGAAATTTTCTCCATCGATGAAATGAAGAAAGGTTGAGGGCGACAAAACCAAAGTGAGTGAAAGAGAGATTGGAAGAGATTACTTATATAAAGGGGTAAAGTGTTTGAAGTGATGGTTTAGTGCAAAAAAGGAAGAGGCATCAATGAAGAGGTGTGATGGTTTGAATTCTATTTTAGAGAATCAGGAGGGAGTATGAAAAGGGGAACACTGGAGGCGTGTAATAAATGATACTGACACACTTAAGAGAATAAGTGGATGATATGGCATTCAAATAATAATAATTGACACATAGGTCCTAGATTATGGAATTAAACGAAATAATACCAAGATAGTCTTGTAAGGAACAAAATATGTCTTCAAGCAAGAGTTTGGTAAAAATGTTCTCTAATTAATTGTTAGTGCTAACAAATAAAATTTCTATATCACCTTTGAGCATATGATCTCTAATAAAATAAGGCTTAATGTCCATATGCTTAGCCCTAGAATAATGCGCATGATTTTTGAAAAGACATATACACCGAGATTGTCACAAAATATTTGAATAGGCTTACAAAATAGATCATAGTCACCCAGTTAATGAGACATCCAGAGTAATTGTGCACAGCACAGTCCAATGTCTATGTACTCTGCCTCAGTTGTGGATAGAGCCATATATCCATGTTCTTGCAATTCCAGGAAGCAGTTGGCACGTACCACTGGTACTTTTTCTGTCATTTTTATTACCTGCAATATCATTATCTAAAAACGCTTCAAGTTTAAAACAAGTAGAATAAAGTTACCATAATCCATAAGAAGTAGTCCCAATGAGATAGCGTATTATTTGCTTTACTGCAGTTAGATAGGACTGAGTTGACTGAAATATGGCACATTTGCACACATTGAACATGATATTTGGTCGGCTAGCAGTCAAGTATAGTAGTGATCCAATCATTCCTCGATACTCAGATTCATCCACTAGTTTTCCTCCTTCATCTTTGTCAAGGGTTGTTGATGGGCTCATAGGAAATCCAAGTGCTTTAGCACTATTCATATCGAAATTTTGAATCCATTTCTTAATGTACTTTATCTGAAAAATGAGTCTTCCCTTTTTATTGATGAATTTTCAGTCAAAGAAAGAATGTAAGTTCCCCCATCATACTCATCTCGAACTCACTTTGCATGAGATTTGAAAAATTCTTGCATAATTCAGGGTTAGTACTGCCAAATATATATCATCGACATAGATGATGTAATATCTATCTTACCTTTCATGAACCTATGATCAATTAGAAAGGAGCTCAACCTCTCATACCAAGCTCAAGGAGTTTGCTTGAGTCCATAGAGAACTTTAGTCAACTTAAAAACATGGTAAGGAAATTGTGAGTCTTCAAATTCAGGAGGTTGTTTTACATAAAACTCCCCATCAATAAAACCTTTTAAAAACACACTTTTATCATCTATTTAAAATAAGTCGAAACCTTTAAAATATGGATAATCTAGCAATATACGAATTGATTCCAATCAAGCTACTGAGCAAATGTTTCATCACAGTCAATTCCTTCCTGCTGTGAGTAGCCTTGTACAACTACTCTGGCTTTGTTTCTAACCACTTTTCCATCTTCATTTAATTTGTTTCTGAAACCCCATTTGGTTCCAATGATTGAAGCATTTGCTGGCTTAGGTACCAATTTTCATACTTGATTTTTATCAAACCGATCAAACTCTTCGTAAATAGCGTATACCCAACTGGATTCCTTCAAAGCTTCGTCAACTTTCTTTGGCTCTAGTTGAGATATGAGGGCAAAGTTTGCCTTTTTATTGAGAGCTCCTCTAGTTTTCATTCCGTCGTTTGAATTTTCGATGATAAACTTCTATGCATATCAGGTTCACTTCTCCATTCATTTGGGATTGTTTCAGCTTGCTGAGTAGTTGACTCAATTTGAGTTTCGACGGGTTGGGTGACAGGTTCATTAGTCAACTGTGAAGACTCATTGTAGCTATTAGTGGATTCTTTTTATTTTTGAGCTTTAGTGTCTTTTGTAAATTTTGATTAATATCTTCATCACCTGCAATGATTCCTTTCTTGACCACATGGTTAATATCATCAAAGATAACATGAACTAATTCTTCTATACATAGGGTATGTTTGTTATAAATTCTAAATAATCTACTATAATTTGAGTAGCCAAGAAATATACATTCGTCGTTTCTTAGATCAAACTAACCAAGATTGTCCTTATCATTATTATGAAAAAAGTATTTGCTTCCAGAGGGATGGAAATAGTTGATGTTTGGTATTTTTCTTTTCCATAGTTCATACGAAGTTTTCTTCAAGATAGGTCAAATGATAAATTTGTTAAGGATATGACATATCGTGCTGACTGCCTCTGCACAAAAGTGATTCGGCAAAGAATGCTCTGGTATTATTATTTTGGCCATGTCTTGCAAGGTTCGATCTTTACGTTCAACTACCCCATTCTTTTAAGATGATCTAGGGGCTGAGAATTTGTGAGTGTAGCGTTGTTCATTGCAAATATCTTTAAATGTGCTGGTTTCAAATTCTCCGCCATGATCGCTTTGTATGGTTGAAATGAGATACCCTTTTTCTCTTTCAACCATTTTGTAAAAGATCTCAAAATTCTTTAGAGCTTCATCATTATGAGCCAGAATATTATCCATGTAAAACGTGAATAATCCTCAATAATAACAAATGCATATAATTTTCCTTCAATACTAGTAGTTCTAGTAGGGCCAAATAAATTCATATGCAGTAATTGTAAAGGTTTGGATGTGGAGACAACATCCTTCGGCTTAAAGGAGTTTCTGATTTGCTTGCTAAGTTGACATGCATACCACACATGGTTCCTAGGAAAATTGAGTTTGGGGAGGCCAATGACTAGCTCATGTCTAGATTATTTTTCAATCAAGTGCATACTTGCGTGGCCAAGTTTCTTAGGCCAAAGCTAGGGATCATCAAGAATAGTTGCTAGATAAATGTGATTGTCAAACTTTTTAAGGCAGTTTAGAGTATAGATGTTGTGATACCTTTTTCCTAGAAGAATGATATTACCTTACTCATCTTCGATGGCACAACTTGTTTCTTGAATTTCACTTCATATCCAAACTCACATAGTTGACTTATGCTTAGCAGGTTGTAGTTGAGTCCATCCACAAGATAAACTTCTGTGATATCATAATTGCTGTTAATGTTCCGGTGCCAACGATTTTGCCATTTGAATCATCACCAAATATGACATTTCCTCCATTTATTTTTGTAACTTCTTTGAACAATCTTTTTTCGCTTGTCATGTGATTGGAACATGCATTGTCAAGATACCATTTTCCTTTTTGACGTTTTATGTGGTGTTCATACAAAATAACATTATTGTCTTCTTTTAGGTACCCAAGATTTCTTATGTCTTTTTTGGTTAGTTCTAGTGTGATCCGGGCTATTTTTGGGCTTCCAGATCCATCCCGCACATGTGAATAACTAAATCTACAAGATGAATACTTATGACCAGTTCTACAACAATAGTGACATAATAAAGTGGATTTTCATTTGTACTAGACCTACGAGTGGTGTCATTGCTTATAGATTCAATGCCAACAGGTCTTTTTTCAGTTGACTTGTAACTCAACCGATTTGACTTAATGGAACTATGATTGGTGAATTTGCACATACCATTGATTTGCAATTTTAATTCCTGAACTTATTCTTGGAAGTCATCTCATTTGAGTTCACATACTTCAAGTTTAAGTTCCCAGTCTCTCTTCTCCTATTTATAATTCTCTTCAATTCATTTAGAATTTTTTTACTCTTTTGTAACGATCCAATCGGTTATTTTGAGCATTTGTATTCCTTTCAGCTATTTGAAGTCTTTAGTAGATTTATATTATGTATTATGGCTAGTGTGAATCATCGAATTTAGTTTTCAGGTGTTTCGAGATTGATCCTGAAGAATGATTCTCAACTAGGAAGTTTTAAGTTAGAAGAGTTGACCAAGTTTGACTTTTGATTATTTGACCTCGGTTCGGAGTTTTGATTGTTCTGTTAGGTTCGGATGGTGATTTTGGATTTGGGAATATGCCCGGATTTGCATTTGGACATTTCTAGAAAGTTTCAGCACTATTTGGCGAAAGTTGGCAATTTGTAGGTTTGGAATGTACATATGTTTGACCAGAGAGTTGAATTTGATTATATCGAGTTCTGATTGTGGTTCCAAGAATTATAATAGTTTCATTATGTCATTTGAAACTTTTGTGAAAAATTTGAGGTTATTCCGGATTGGTTTGATATGGTTCAGCACGCATTTTAGAAATTAAAAGTTCAAAAGTTCATTTAGCTCGATTTGATGTGTGATTCATGCTTTGATATTTTAATGGGTTATTTGAGGCCTCGTGTAGGTCCATATTATATTTTGGGACTTGTTGGTATGTTTGGACGGGGTCTTGAGGGGCTCGGGTGAGTTTCGTATCGATTTTGAACCATTTCCCATCATTTTGAACAGTTGGTTTTCTGATGTCTCAGATGGTCTTCGCGATCACGATATAGTGGATGCGATCGTGATGTGTAATCTAGAGTGGATAATTTTTCATCATGTTTGCAGACATACTGTCGCATTCGCGTATCTTTGTGAGGATTGGTCTTCGCGGTCACAGTGTATCAATGTGCTCGCATATAATCGCGAAGGAGAGTTAGCAGCTGATAATTCCTTAATCGTGTTCACGTACGTCATATCACGTTCACATATGTCATATCGCGTTCGCGGAGCTTTGGTATGTTTGTGCATCGAGTTCGCATGGTCTTTATCCCCAACGTGTGACGCATTTTTTGGGCAGTAGAGTTTGTGTTTCGCGATCAGGAAGGAAGTCCTGCGATCGCGATGGGTACATCTGTTCAGTGAATTTAAGTATTCTATTTTCGAAGGTTTCAGACATTTTAGCATATTTTGAGCTATGGAGCTTGGATTGAGGCGATTTTTACCACATGGTTTGGGATAAGTATTTTATATTCGGTATTGATCTTATTCCGTGATTCTATTTTCGTTTTTGGCATTTGATTGATGATTTAAAAATAGAAATTGAGGGTTTTTGTCTAAGTATCCCTAAAGTGAATTTTTTTGTTTTGAAAATTGATTAAGAGTCGTATTTGAGTGAAAATAGTATGATTGGACTCGTAATTGAATGAGTTGTCGAATTATGTATGTTTTATCGGGTTCCGAGGTTCGGGCCACTTTTTGGTTGACTTTGGGCTTTTGATTAAAGATTCAACCTTTATCGATTGGGTTTGTTTCCTTTGGCATTATTTGATGTTTTTGAGTTGCTTTTGGCTAGTTCCGAGCCGTTCGGAGGTTAATACACGTGGGATGGCATTTCTAGAGTATTGTTTGGCTTGCTCGGTATTGGATTCGGCGTATTTGAGGTAAGTAACATATATAACCTTGTATTTGATGGTATTTAACCCTGGGAACTATGTTATATGAGATGCATTGAGGTGATGCACATTCTAGGTGACAATCATGTGGGCATGTGCCGGGGAAATCATGATGCTAGTTGACTATTAGACTGTGACCTAAATTGTTTTGCTGTTATATTTTGTTTACATCCATGTTCTCCTTACTTGTTTGATTATATGAACTTTAAATCATGTTAGAAATCATGTTTAGGCTATGTGCTTATTCGGTTGAGACCTACTGAGGCTATTCATGTTGTTTTGAGTTATCTGCTCTAACCGTAATTATATACTCAGTCATGATTCTTTATTTGCATATGATTACCTCAGTCTTTGTTCATCATTACGTGTTACATCACATATTATCATTGTTTGGGCTGAGTGGTACGAGCTTGTGAGCCTTTGAGACTTGAGAGATTGATGATTGAGGTGGTCCTGAGAGCTGTGTTTTGAGTGTTATTTATGTGTTCGGGTTGCACGTCGCAGTAGCCTTTATTGGCTATTTATGGGATGCGGCCGCATGTCGCAGCAAACATTATTGGATCATTTATGGGATCGGGTTGCACGCCACACCAAGCTTTATTGACTTATTATGGAACCCGATTGTACGCCGCACCAGGCCATGTGGTCATTATATTAGCTCTTAGGTAGGACCCACCCCTCCGGAGTCTGACATACCAACAGTAAGAGCAGGTACCATACAGTGCTGAGTGATTGTGTGGTATGAGTGGGAGTTTGAGACAGACATATTGAGTACTCTGAGTGTGTGAGTACCTAGGATTATCACCGTAAAATTATTCATTTGACATCCATACTTGGCATGTAGGCATAGAGATGCATTTTCCTCATGCTATACGGCATTATGACATTTATTATTTGACATGTACATTTGACATATAGGCATTGAGATGTATATTCTTCATGCTAGACAGTATATGATAATTGATGACTTGACATGCATATTGACATGTAAGCATAGAGATGCACTTTCCTCATTTATCTGATAATGAAATATCTTTCTTGTTGTTGAAAGGTTTGGGATAAATAACAGTTTTCTGATACATCCTCATATTTTTGTGATTTTGGTGAAAGATTTGGGTTTTACTATTATACCTGAAAAGCAAGTCTATTTTGTCGTAACTCTAAACGAGCTGAGCACGATATATTTGAGTTATTACTTGTACTGCTTTTATTATATTGTTACGAGTTGTTCTTGACTATTGGTGTTGGACTCTGACCGTTTTTTGAGCTCGTCATTGCTTTCAAACTAAGGTTAGGTTTGTTACTTATTGAGTACATGGGGTCGGTTGTACTCGTACTACACTTCTGCACTTTGCGGGTAGATTTTGGAGTTGATGTTGATGTGTATGGAAGGAGCTGGCATTGAAGATGTACCTGCATTCCGATTATAGCTGCCTCATGTTCTTGGTATCTTTAGATTTTTAAATCTGTTTATGTAGATCTCGAACAGATGATGTATTTATTTCACCAGCTTTGAGGCATTACGTGAACCATTTATAAAAGACTATAAACTCTAAGTCTTAGAAGCTCATGATTTGTCCTACCAATCCTTGGGATTTTTGTATAAAAGTTCAGTTAAATCATCATTTATTTTCTTAGTAAATCTCATTTTGAATTGGACTATTGTTAATCGGCTTACCTAGCGGATTGGGTTAGGTTCCATCACGACTAGTTAAATTTTTGGGTCGTGACACTTTTACGGTGAGATCATATTGCATCTACATTCGTAAGGTCTTACCTAGCTAGATTCACCACGGGCCATGAAGGAATTGTCTGTTGTTTCCTTGATGTCATTGTCTGATATATCTTCATAGGTCCAACAACATAAAAACGTGTTCATATCATTTTCCAGTATAGTCATGAAGCATAGTATATCGTTTTCTTCATGTTTTGGACTATCTTCAATACTCCAACTTCCAAAGGATGTTTTCTTGTGAAATTCTCAGGAGGCTTTTCTTTTGAGATCTTGACATTCAGATTGAACATGATCATATTTCCACATTCAAAGCATTTCCCATCATTCTTATCTTGCTCATTGTACTGTCTAGTTCTTCTGGAAGACATTCTTCCCTTTTTTGGTGTTCCTATATTTTCTCATCGGTCCATTCATAGTTTTGGACACTATAGAAATTTCTTCTTCTAGAGCTTCCTCTTCATTGTCATCGTTATCTTCAGATCCTTCAATGGAGGTTTTGAATACCATTGGTTTCTTCTATTCACCCTATCCTCGTTTTCTGAGATGAGTTTTCTCGAATGCAATGAGATCTCCACGCAGTTCATCATAGGATAGTTTGTCTAGATCTTGAGATTCAAGTGTAACCACTTTTGTTTTTCATACAGTAGGAAAACTTCTTAGAATTTTTTGAACTTGTTCACCACTTGAGTAGGGTCTTCTAAAGGCTTTCAGATATGCAATGATTTTATAAAATCGAGCAAACGTCTCTTCAATGGAATCACCTTCTTTCATCTGAAGAGTTGGTAATCATGGATCAGAATATTTATTCTTGTTTTCTTGACCTTGCTTGTCCCTTCATAAGTGACCTTGTATGCGGCTAAAATCGGAGAGCCCGATTTTATGATCAAAACGGTGCTTTATAGCCCGTCTTCAGAAGGCTCGAGGCAGTTCGAGTTTTGACATCAGGGAGGCATGTCGAGGACTCTCCACACTCGACCTCGAGGCGATGTAAATTGAAGACCATCATAGAAAAGCGGGAAATTCCAAAAGGCACGTGGTTAAAGCTGACCAAGTACGCAAGATAGTACAAGTCCGTACCGTGGCATTAAATGGTTGTACCAGCCGTCTATCTTTGTAATAGTTACACATGTACTATGTTGGGATTCCCCTTCTTATATAAAGGAGACCCTTTTCATTTTGTAAGAGACAAGATATTCAATACAAGAACAAGAACATTCTCTGCTCTTTAACTCAAACATTCTCTACAATTGTTCCATTGATTTATTGCCTTTCATTTATTGTGTTCATTAATTGCTCTTCATTTATTACTCATTATTGATCATAAAGAGGCCATCTTTGAGGCCTTCAATACTGTTGTGTCCTCCCCGACCGCCCTCTTTCAAGCTCTCGAGCTCGACCTCGAGGTCTATTTCGACCAAGCTCGAGACCCCGTCTCTCACCTGCTCAGTTTGCACAATCTCATTATCCTTCGCTCTTATCTCATTTTCTTACCTCTCACTTAGCATCTATTTCCTAAGAAACCGGTATTAAAATAGATCACATATTTTTAGAACCACAAATTCAAATATAATTGTAATTACCATTTTCAAGGTAAACAGTTTGGCGCCCACCGTGGGGCTAAAATAATAGTGATTATTTTAGTGCTGGTTTTCTAAAAACACAAGTTAACCTTTACACTTTTTCTTGTCCAAGAATCTTCAATTTCAGGTCAGAAAATGTCTAACTCAGTGAACGCGCATGAAAACAATAGTCCTGAGGATCATGGAGAGAACGTCACAGCTGCTTCAGGTGTCGGTGTACCACCGCATAACCCAAAGGGGGCACCAGTGCAAATCCGCGTCGATGAAGGCTCACGCAACGCTCAACATGTCGATGTAATCTCTCATACAGACGGGAGTGTGCGTGAAGGAGACCAGCATGAAGTGCGGAGAGCCCCTGCTCAAAAGGAAAGGGAAGTTAGCCTTCACGTCATTTTTGAGATGTTTCAAGCACAACAGATGGCTATTGCTCAGCTACAAAGCCATCAGAGAACTCCAAGCATAGCACCACCAGAAACGGCTCCTCGAGTCGAATAAGCACCAGAAAGGTCAAGCAATAATGGTTCAGCAACCGATTCCGCTATTGTGAAGATGCTCGAGGACCTTACAAAGAGGATTGAATCATGCGAAATGAAGATAAAAGCTAACGACAAAAAGGTGGAAACCTATAACTCGAGGGTTGATCAGATCCCAGGCGCACCCCCGATTCTGAAGGGTGTAGATTCAAAGAATGTCGTACAAAAGCCATTTACATCAAGTACGGCTCCGAAGCCCATCCCGAAGAAATTCAGAATGCCCGATCTCCCGAAGTACAACATGACCTAGGACCCCAATGAGAACATTCTTGCTTACACTTGTGCTGTGAAAGGGAACGACCTAAGAGATGACGAGATTGAATCCGTCTTATTGAAAAAATTTGGAGAAACAATGTCCAAAGGGGCCATGATGTGGTATCATAACCTTCCCCCGAATTCGATAGATTCGTTTGCCATGATGGCAGACTCTTTTGTGAAGGCACATGCTGGTGCCATCAAGGTCGATACAAGGAAGTCTGACGTCTTCAAAATAAAACAAAGAGAGAATGAGATGTTAAGGGAGTTCGTATCCCGCTTCCAATTGCAACGGATGGAATTACCTCCGGTCTCTAACGATTGGGCAGTACAAGCCTTCGCGCGGGGCTTGATGAACAAAGCTCGATAGCTTCAAAGCAGTTGAAGAAAAAGTTAATCGAGTATCCCGCCATAGTTAGGGCAGATGTACACAACATGTATCAATCGAAGATCAGAGTCAAGGACGACTAATTGGAAGCCCCCTCAGGCTCGATGTATCTCAGCAGGCTCTTAACAAAGGAATCGAGGCTTCCAGAAAGAGAGTCGAGGCCAAGCAAAGAAAGGTATCAACCGTACATAGAAAATCAGAGAAATACCCTGAGGCCTAAAATACCTCGAAGTGACCAAAGGATAGATCGAGGCCAGAATCCTCAGGGACTCTTGAACAAAGCAGGGTTCGATAGGCACACAGGTCCGGTAGAGGCACCCCGGCTATCTGAGTTGTTACTTCAACATCGATGTTTCAGACATCGTATCGGCCATAAGTAAAATCAGGGACATCGGGTGGACAAGAACCATACTATCAGATCCTTCGCAAAGGAACCCTAACTTGATGTGTGAATATCACGGTCATAGGACTGAGGATTGCAGACAGCTTCGAGAAGAGGTGGCCCGACTGATTAGAAAAGGGCACCTTCGAGAGTTCCTTAGCGACCGAGCTAAAAACCAATTTCAGGAAAGAGAGACGAACAGGAAAAATGAAATAGAAGAACCACAACACATCATCCACATGATTATTGGAGGAGTCCACGTCCCTCAGGGACCCGTTTTCAAGCAACAAAAAGTATCCATCACCAGGGAAAAATGAACTCGGAGCTACATACCCGAAGATGCTCTTCATTCAGTGAAGAGGACATCGAGACCTTGTTGCAACCTCATAATGACGCACTGGTAATTTCTTTTCCTTTAAATAAATTTCAAGTTAAATGTGTGCTCGTGGATCTAGGTAGCTCGGCCAATATAATTAGGTCGAGGGTGGTAGAGCAACTCAGATTGCCCGACCAGATCGTGCCCGCCTCCCATGTCCTCAATGGATTCAACATGGCGAGCGAGACAATGAAAGGGGAAATCATCCTCCCAGTCAGCATTGTCGGTACAATTCAAAATACCAAGTTTCATATCATCGAAGGTGACATGAGGTACAATGCATTGCTTGGAAGGCCATGGATTCACAGTATGAGGGCGGTGTCGTGAACCCTTCATCAAATGATGAATTTTCCTACGAAGGATGGAGTAAAAAAATGTACGTAGAGCAACACATCAAAAGAAATGTTCGCAGTGTACGATGTGGCACCGGCACCGACACCTTCTACATCGAAAGAGCCAAAGAACAAGCAAACAGCCGAGTAGCAATCACAAACCACATTCTCGGATGAACGAATAAAGGACTGTGCCGCTTCTCAGAATGAGTGACTGAAGCATATCGAGGCATGAACGCCACCACAGTTAAGGTAAAACCCTATCCCTCTTTCCTTCACATCTTACACTAACCTATGCGCAGGTGTTCGACTGAAAGGAATCGAAGCACCCTCCATCTCGAAGGCCTTAGGTTTTAAAGCATCCGTTGCGCTCTTTTTCCCTCATATCGGATTTTATCCCAAATGGGTTTTACCGACGAGGTTTTTAACGAGGCAACATCCATATGCTACCTAAGGAGAACTCATCAAGTATTCAAGGCTTCTCTTCGATCAACCTCAAATACTGAGGGCCAGAAATTTCCCAAACACTCGGGGACTGACACCAAAAACTCGAGGTCGTAAGACCTTAGGGCAGGCAACTTCGAGCTTATAATCCCTCCATGAGGCACCAATATAAGCCCTCCATGAGGCACCAATATAAGCCCTCCACGAGGCAATATCGCATCTGTAAGACCTCGACGAGGCATGCTCAAAATTGTAAGCCCTCAACAAGGCAACGTCAAATTTGTAAGACCTTAAAAAGGCATAACCGCGACTCGGGGACTGTCCTCGACAGTCATCCCATCGAGTCATCAAAAATCAATGCCATAAGACCTCAGGGCCGGCAACTTCAAGCTCATAAGTCCTCCATGAGGCACCAATGTAAGACTTCCATGAGGCAACATCAGCAATGTAAGCCCTCCATGAGGAAATATCAACAATAAAAGCCCTCCATAAGGCAATATCAACAATCTAAGACCTCGATGAGGCAACACCAAAAAGTTTGCTATTTTCACAAAGAACGGCTCCAAAGCCAAAAACATTCGATGTCTCGAGGACTGTCCTCGACAGTCAGCTCATCAAGTTATCTAACTCAAAGTCGTAAGACCTCAGGGCTGGCAACTTCAAGATCATAAGCCCTCCACGAGGCACCAATGTAAGCCCTCCATGAGGCAATATCAACCATGTAAGCCCTCCATGAGGCAATATCAAAACTATAATACCTCGAGCAAGGCATGAACAAACTTGTAAGACCTTAAAAAGGCATAATCCCGATATCAAAGTCAAGTCTATATATCAAAATTGTAAGACCCCTAAAAAGGAATACCCTAGATATAGACACCGAGGCTATCTCACTCGGGGACTAAAAGGCTACGGCCAAATACAATGACCACCGTCATAAGGCTCCGTCCGAACTAACGTGACTCGGAGACGTCCAACCGTTGCCATAAAACCACAGGCCTCCAATTACTTCGAAAAAACTTCGAAAAGAACCAGTTAAAGGTCGTACCGACCTAACGCGTAAGAGCCCAAGTCGCCAGCTACAATAAAGGTCGTACTGACCTAACGCGTAAGAGCCTAAGTCGCCAGCTACATTAAAGGTCATACCGAACCAATGCGTAAGAGCCTAAGCGCCAGCCTAAAGAGCCTCATGGCCGATTTAAAAAACCTAAGGGTCGATGAGTTCGAGTCGAAACCCGACTTGAAGACTGAGCCTAAACCGTTAACCATACTAGAGGTCATACCGACCCAACGCGTAAGAGCCCAAGTCGCCAGCCATATCTAAGGGCGTACCGACCCAATGCGTAAGAGCCTAAGCGTCAGCCAAATATGCCTCAGGGAAAATTTATAACCCCAAGGGTTTATTTCGAAGTACAATTCATCGGGCTAATTATCGGCAAGAAAAATAAACCAAAGAATTTTATATTTATATATATATATATATATATATATATATATATATATTACAAATATACATTTACAATGCTCCCAAATGAAAATACAAAAGCTGAGAAGCCAACAAAGTCAACCAAAACTCACCACGGAACAGAGCCATTGGGCCTCCTTAAAAGTTGAGCGTGCGTCTACTGGCCTGGTCTTGTCGGCCCGAGTTTAACCACTCTTGATAGGGACATGATCACTCGGGACCCCACTTGATGTAGGCGGCCCTTGGCCCCGGGAGCGGACGGTGGTGAAAGACTCTTGCCCCTTCCTTCTCGTGGAACCTCTACCTCGAGGCTTGAGGTCTCAGTCCCAGCAGGATTGGCAACCTCGGGAGGGCCCCTGTATCGAGACATAGATGAAAACCCATCCTCCCGAGGAGAGCTGATGTCTATAGAATAGCCAACATATATAAAGTCCTCTTGAGCGACGGCATCTCCTTTGTGTCTCCGGGCAGGCCCCGCCTCATCGAGAAGGTCCTCATCCATCGAGGACCTTTTCTGCTTAGTATCCTCCCTCGGTTCCGAAGATGACGGTCCTTCCCCCTCCTCGAAGGGGCACAATCTCACCTCGAACAATCCATTAACACCTGCGGTGGTGGAGTTAATACACATAAAAGAAAGCATTCTTCAAGAGGAAATCACATGGCTCATATGTGGTGCGTTGCTTCCCATCTGCCCTTCGACAGATTTCGCCACTTGCGTTCATCATATGTTGAGGAAGCTGCCAGCCTCCGAGTCTAGTCCGCAAGATCGGGGATCTCTTCCGGCATCCACGGGACCGCTGAGAAAGAGAAAAAGAAACATTCTTATAAATCAACAAGAGTAAAGGGCACTAAGGTACGACGTAGTACTTACGTTTGAAGTTCCATTTTTCGGGAAACGGCAGGAACTCTGCAGGAATGATGTCAACGTTCCTCACTCGGACAAATCGACTCATCCATCCTCGGTTTCGGTCCTCATCATCACTGGCAATGAAAGTCTTGGTGGATCAGCGTCGTAACGCAATCAGGCCTCAACAAAGCAGAGGCTGATATAACCTGATAAAGTAGCTAAGGGTAAGCTCGAGCTCGTCCCTTTCAGTGAAGAACCTTATCATCAGTACTATCCGCCAGAAGGATGGTTGAATCTGAGCCAAGGTGACTCGATACCTTTTGCAGAATTCGAGCACAAGGCGGTCGAGGGGGCCCAATGTAAATGGGTACGTATACACATTCAGGAATCCCTCTACATGGGCCATAATATTCTCCTCTCGGGAAGGCATCTGAAGCATCACATTTTCCCCCATCCACAATCTCTCCTCACGGCCTCGAGGTGGTTCTCCTCTATCGATCGAATAAACCCCGAAGCATGCTCTCGGTGGCCCGGGGCATCGAAGGGTTTCTCTAGTGCAAAGTCTTTTCTCAAAGCAAAACAGCTCGAGGTTAACTCGTCGTACGCCGGCGGTGTGCCACCGGCCGGGCAAGAAGCAGAGGTAAGGTTTCCCTCTTCTTGATAAATGGATTCGGGCATGGCAGCCATAACTATTTGAACAAAGATAAAGAGGAAGAAATCTCAAACAGTTTCGCAAGCTGAGAAAAGGAAGAGAACATTGAAGAGAAAACTAGTTTTGCAAAATTTCATGACCTAAACTAAATAAGGAACAAATGTATGTATATATAGAAAAAGCGGGGGCTATTCACCTACTTTGAGGGCCAATTAACTCTGACAATGTCGTTATAGTTTTTGGGGAAGTGTACCAGCGGGGCCACCTCGGTCACTTCACGGTCATGTCATATAAATGATGTTGCCATGCAGCGTTCGAGGGATCGAAACTCCCGTGTCAACCTAGCCTCGATAAGGTGTCCGATCCCAAGGGTCTCTGTCACTACAAGAACGGGCCCCGAAGAGCTAAATTCAGAGCTCGAAGGTCGACTTTCGCATAAGCATTGCAGGGTAAAGTTTGAAAGATATGAAACAAAGAGATCTTTTTTACTCCAAAAAATGTATTTACAAGGGTATTTTTACAAAGCTCCCCCGAGGATCCCATGTAAAAAAAAAAAAGAAAAAGGGGGTTGGAGGGGAACCAAAACAGTAGGTAAATCTACTCTTCGCCTTCACTGCTGCCTGAGCCGCTTTCAGAGCCCTCATCCAGCGTAGTTGAAATTGACGATTCTTCCTCCAGGGCCCTGGCCTCTTCAATCTCGGTAGAGAGATCGACACTTTTACTGCTCGCTTCCTCGAAGGCTTGCCTCCTGGCTTGCAAGCAAGCATGAACTACTTCCCAAGCCAGTTTTAGCTCGGCCTTCTCGGATATCTCCCTGGACCGATCATTCGCGGCGGCACCATCCCTTTTGTATGAAGAGACAAATTCACCGGCCTCAGACTTGGCTGCAGATAATGCAACAGCCTCCTCCTGAGCACCTCAAGGAAGGTCTTGAATCGAGGATAGCTTCTCCTAAAGCATATCCCTCTCCAAAGCCACAACATCATTCAGTCGCGCCAGCTCAAGGATTTCGGCGTCCTTGGCCACAACATTTTCTCGGAGCTGCCCCACTAGGGCATCCTTCTGCCTGATCTGAAAGATGCAGAAGATAAGCTAATTAGGACCATGTATGGCAATAAAAGATAAAATTGTGGGTACCAGAAGTACCTGCTCGATGAAGTCGGCCCTCTCTTGGAGTGATGAGTGGTGATTTTACCACTTATTATAGTCTCTTTTGTTTAGATTTTGTGTCCTCTAATGATAATATGAGGTCGTTTATGTTGTGTATTGTTAGATTTTCAGGAAAATGAGGCCATGAAGTGATTTGAATTCAATTGAAGTGAAATTGAGCAAAACAAGGTTGGAAGAGGGCAAAAATCTCCAGGGATTCCGCATCTGTGGAATATTGTGCGCAGAAGCGATCTCGCACCTGCGAAGAGGCAGTCCGCATCTGCGGAAATGAGCAGCTTGACCGGGAACCGCATCTGCGGGTCAATAACCGCTTCTGCGGTTGCGCATCTGCGCTTTATGGACTGCATCTGCGGATCTAATGCTTCACTTCATGTTCCTCATCTGCAGTGAGAAATCCTCATATGCGGAGTCGCACCTGCGAGGATTATTCCGCAGGTGCAGTCAACGGGCATCAGACCTGGGCAGTAATGGCATTTCACATTTTCTACATTCCAAACACACAAATACACGACCTAGCAGATATTTTTGATAACTTTTCATAACATTTGATAACTTTTACATGTTTTAGAATTCTTACATCTTAGAATAGATCTTTGGCTTAGAAGAACAAATTTTGGAAGCTAGGGTTTGCACACACACTTGGGTCTGGAAGATTTGAAGCTTGCGGCTGAGAATTTCTTACCATTTATGTTCATTTCTTCATTTCCTTGCCTTGTATTGAATATTTAAGTTTGTAGTATTTATTTCCAACAATTGAATCTTGTTTATGGAAATATTCATGTTTAAAGTGTGGATTAAATATCTTGTTGTGCTTATGTATTGAAGGATTTTTATGTATTTATGAAGTGAGTTATTGTTTCTTTAATTATTTTTGTTCTTTAATGTTTCCAAAGGGATTAGCTAACCCTAGGACTCGCCCATTTACTTCGAATTAGTTTTGGGAAAGATAATTTGGGGTTGGGAAAGATTAATTAAGAAGAACTTGAGGCTTTAACCCTCACTTTATAGATTCTACCTAGGAATAGGATTGAACTACTTGAAGCCATATTCATGTGTGCTTAATCTCTTGATTGTTTTAGGGATAATTCAATTAGGAAGTCTTGTTAGTCTTCGGGAGAATTTAATTGAGAATTGTTATCCGTGGCTAATTAACATAAACTCGCTCATATTTGTAAAATCGTGAAATACATTGGATCTTTACTTGAGTGTAATTCCCGATGCATCCACACTTGTAGCCATTGATAATTTTATTTGCTTTCTAGGTTAGTTTATATTTTTGTATTTAGCTATAATATTTTCACTACCAAATTTTAAGTTTGGCATTGCACAATAAATGATAATTTTCTTACACTCCTAATCGCCTACATATTGTTCTCTGTGGGATTCGACCCCCACTCATAGTTGGGTAATTTATATTGCATGAGACCGTGTCCATTTACTTTTTAGTAGTGGATTTGGACGTCATCAAAATTGGCGGCGTTGCCAGGGAACAATTTGGCGTAATTTAGGTTGTTTGAGAAGTAAGCGTAAGTGCTTTGGTACAAACTTATGAATATTTGTGTAATTATTTCTCTTACCTTAGTCTATTTTTCTTGTTTGTTTCTTGTTAATTTTCTTAGTTTTTGATAAAAAAAAAATGGCATCATATAATGAAAATTGGTCGGATGGTAATTGTTCATACTTTGATGACCCTTGTCCTTATTGTGGAGGACCACACTCGTGGCAAAACTGTTTAAATTCTCCCAGGGGTGGATTGTGCGCACAATCTCAATCCCATGAGTGGAGTATTTGTGATAAGTGTGGTCGTCAAAATGGTCATTGGTATGATTGTGCTTATTTGTCCATCCCTTCCCCAAGCCCCGCTATGATGATTCTACTTTTTGTGATGAGAATTTTAGGGATGAGGAAGTGGAAGAAATTGAGCATGGCCGAAATGGAGAGTTCAAGCTCATGTTAGAATGCCTACTTGAAGGAGGAAACAAAGAGCAAAATGCCTTGGAGGAGCTTTTGGGAAATAGTCTCCAAAATGATTTGGCACTTGAAAGGTTGCACTCACAAATGAAAGAAATGCTTGAAGCATTAAAGGTCCAAAATGCCTCGGAAGTGGGTGATAGCCAAGAACCTTCCTTAGAGGTTGAAGTCGAAAATCCTTCCTTGGCACTTGATCAAAACCAAGAAGAACTATCAAATGCTCAAAATGAGAAGATGATGCTCATGTTGGAGGCCATTCTTGAAAATGAGGAGAAGCACAACTTTGCACTCGAGAACTTGAAACAAGGTGTGACTCAAAATGATGAGCATATCCGCACTTTTGAGGATCAAATAAAGTCATTAATGGAGGCTCATTATGCCTATCAATTTGAAAGTTTGGAAGGAAGCCAAGAAGAGTCCAATTCCGGGGAAGAAAGTGAGCTTTACTTTGAGGAATCAAAACTTGAACATCCGCCAACCGACTCCATGAGTATTAGTGGTGCCAAGGAAAATGTGGAATTAGAGTTAACCGGTGTAAATGAAAATTTGGTTGAAATTGACTCTAGTCCGGGTGAAGAAGAGGTTGTCAAATTCCGGAAAGAATTGATATTTGGAGGTTTGATGTCACATTCCAAGAATTTTTCAACATTGGAATTGAGTGGTGATACGGGAGTTGAATTACACGAATCAATGAAGGATTGCGAGGAGGAAAGACTAATACCATACATTCTACAATTTGAGGGAACAAGAAAGCAAAATGACATTCCGCACATGAAAGCCAAGAAGTGCAAAATGAAGAAATTAATGTTTGTCTTGGTCATCGGCTTACCACCCCCCACCGCTCGTGGTCACAAACTTGACTCCAAGCTAGGTTCCCAGTTCATATCGTCCAAGTGGCGAGAAAAGTGGTTAAGTTGACTTGCGTCGTGCCACGACGTTAAAGGCGGCGCTTGATGGGAGGCAACCCATCGTTTTCAAAATTTTTGGTCATTTTTGAAATTTTCTTTTTTAGGATATCTTAGTGTATTATCTTTTACTAATCTGCCAAGTTTCAGATTTTTTGGAACTAAATTGAGGAGTTTGAGATGTCGCAATGCACCAAAGCAGTAGCTGCCCATAATTGAACTGCTGAACCCAAGTATTCTCGCACCAGCGGTCAGGCCACGCGCAGGTGCGCCTACACAGAAGCGAATTAGTAAGCGCAGGTGCGGCCCTGTTAACGCAGCAGCGAAAGTGCAGAAGATAACCGGGAAAGTTTAATGAGTAAAACCCTCATTTCATCAGGTAAGTCCGATTTATCCGCAAAAACTCAAAGAAAAAAAATTTTCCTCTCATCTCTCATCTTTCACACAAGGCACACTGCATCACACAAGGCTCGATCTTACACAAAACAAAACAGGTATGTCTCATCTACTCTTCTCTTCTACTGCTATGTTCTCCTTCTTCTCATGCCTCTCATGGCGGTTTCACTCGAATCCCCATCTCCCTATGATTAAAGTTAATATTAGGGTGAGGATTTGGTTAAGGATAGGTTTTTTGTGTGCTGCTAACAGTGAAAATTACATTTTTTTTTTGGGGAAGTCTGAGTACCAAAATCAAGTAAAGAAGCAAAATATTTTCTGTACCCATAATATGTTCGATGAAATGTCCAAGTGAAATGTTGTGGCGAAGTGCCTTGAAATCATGTTAATCCAATATAAAAATGTGTATTTCACTAATTTAGAAGTCTTGAGTATAAATTAGATGCCAAAATCATGTTCCAAGAAAGAAAAAAGTCCAAAATTTTCTGGGTTTTGGAACCCCTGACGAACACCGCAGAAGCGGAAAAATTCCGCATATGTGGCCTCGCACCTGCGAGTCCTTCTTCGCAGGTGCGCCTTCTGGTCAACTGGGAAAATTCCACATGTGCGCTCTGTGTCTCGCAAATGCGTAACCGCACCTACGACTAAATCTCCGCAGGTGCAAAAACTAGGTAAATTCTGCAATTCCAGTAGCTTTGCAACTGGAGCCTCCCAGGCCCGTTTAACTTGATTCTTTGGCCTAATTGCAGTGTTTTAAATTGCTTAACATGATTCTACTGCCCAACTAACTTTTTCTTGATTTTTTGAAGGTACTTCGAGCTAAAATGGACCCGAACATGAACATAAATGCTCCGCACAGTCATGAAATTGAGGAGGAAGCTGAGAAACAATTTGATAACTCATGCTTCATGTCTTCTGATTGTCATCGCCGGTATTATGACAATATTATCACAAGGAAGATAGTACTCGAGAAATGGATCGCCGAGAATAAATTGGTCGAGCTGCTCCCAGATTTCTATGGTCGTTTACAATCCTCTGGATGGTCATGCTTCACTCCGACTCTATGCAAGGTCAATGAGGAGTGGGTTCGCGAGTTTTATGCAAACCTTAAGCGTACAGCCTTCGCCGACCCACAACTCATCATTAGAGGCAAAATAGTGAGGTTCGGGTTAGAGGAGATTAATGACGTACTCGGGATTCCTAACCACCCACTCGAGCCAGTGCTAGAAAAAGATAATTGTAACAACGCAGAATGGCTTGTGTCCAAACTCTATCCTGCAAGCATGAGAGCAAAATGGGCCAACAAATGAAGGGGTTTGAAGTCGATTGACTTCACAGCCGAAGCTAAGATATGGCTCTACATCCTCTGCAACAGGGTATCACCCTGTGGTAATGTTTCAGATGTATCATACACTAGAGCCATGATCATTGCATGCCTTCTAGATGGCATTCCCGTGAATGTCGACTACTATATCTTGAGGGAGCTGAAGGAGTATGTGCTTCAAGGTAGCATGTCATTGATGTTTCCATCATTGATAACAGAGTTGTGCTGGCGTGCACAAGTTGATGAATGGGATGGAGATCATTGGATACCGACAGACAAGCCATTTCACCCATTGAAAGTGATAGGAGAAGGCAGTGTGCTAAAGAGAAAGAAGAGGAAAATGGAGACTACTGTAGATGAGGGGTCCTCCTCACAAACTGCTCAGGCTGAGGGACCATTTGGGATGCTGAACTCCCAACTTGCATCCATTCATGACTTATTGTTACAGCTCCGTGGACCCTCACACTCCCAGCCTATGCCCGAATACTTCACCAGGGATGACATGAAGACCTACTTAGATGCACAGAAGAGACAGGCAGAATCTCAGGAGAGGGTAGCAGCATCTGTTGGCAAACTCAAGGCCGCCTATGGAAACTTGGTCAAGGCGCATGTGGATCTTCAGTCAGACTTTGAAAAGTAGAAAGCAAAAAACAAGAAGAAGGGCAAGTTTATGATCAAAATGTGGAGAGGCATCAAAGTCATCTTCAAATGGGGGCAGCCGAACAGGAAGATACCTGTTGCTGATGCTGAGGATAGTGAGGAGTACTCTTTCATGTCGGATGCTGATGATGAGGATGATGACGATGATGACGATGATGACGGCGAGATTTCTCAGCAGCAGTGATTAACCCTTTTCTCCTGCAGTCTGCTAGTCTGATGCAAACCTCAGGGAGACCCTCAAACTACTTTTATTTGCTTCTTGATATTGTGCAGTGAGGACACTGCAATATTTTTAGTTGGGGTGGATTTAGGGTATATACTTTATTCGTACTATGATGTTATGTATGTTCCCTTGCTGGGTTTCTTTGGTGGTATGGATATTGTGTGCCCTTGTCGAGCTTGTTTTGTCATTAATTATCATGTGCTCTCGTCGAGCGTGATTGTGAGTGTACATTTGCAGATTAGTCATAGTTGTTACTCTATTTTATTTCTCTTACTTTACTTATTTTCTTTAGTAGTTTTTAGTTCATGTTATTTTTGCTTCTTTAGTATTAGTTGCTTTTGTTTTATTATTCTATTTAGTAGTTTTGTTCTTTTATTGTTATTTCTTGAATGTTTATTTTATCTTCTTTAGTAGTCTTCATTTATATTATTTCTAGTTCTTTAGTAGTATTTCCTTGGGTTTTCTTGATGCCACAGTTCTTTCCCGAGGAACATTTTTGTGTTGAACCGGGTGACTTTTCCCTATGATGGATGGCGTGACGACTTTCTTAAGGGAATTAGTCTTGTTTTGTTATGTGGAGACTTTTGGATTATTTNTAGTGGGCAAAGAGGTTAGTTGCATAGGGAAGAATAATTTTTGTGACATTTTGGCTCTTTTGGTGACTCTTTGCCCACTAGTTAGCGTGATATTGCTCTAGATGCGTTTGTTAAGAAGTGAAATTGATCCGTATTGATTAGTTCATGTGCCATGTGTGTTAGTGATTGTATAAATAATTCTTGTGTTTACGTCTATCATCTAGAACTTGCCCGGTTGGTTTCAATGCTAATGTTAATTATGTTTGGTTGGAGAGATGACCTTAGGCATTCTTTGTGATGTTTGAAAAACCTCTCTAGCCTTTCAAGCTTATCATTGCATGAATATTATCACTAGTTTACCCTATTTAAGCCTTTAACCTTTTCTTTGGCCACCTCATTACAAATATTTACCCCTTTTGTGAAATAATTCCCTCTTTTAAACTCGTCCCTCCTTGAATATTAAGAATGAGGCTAAAAGCTTAAGTTGGGGGTGTTGGTATCAAGTTGGAAATTGGTAAGGTTGTACATTAAGTGTAGGAACATATACCTCTAAGTGTTCATATGAAATTATTCAAGCTCCAAAAGAAAATATATAAAAATAAAAAATAAAAAATAAAAAGACATATGTATGTATATAAATAGGAAGCCTTGAGGAAAATTAGAGAGGTATTCAAGGTGGTTCTATGTTGGTAACTAAATTCCAATGAGGGCTATGTGGTTTGAAAAGAAACAAAGTGCAAAAAGAAAGACAAATGTGAGTAGTGTTCAAGGAGAGTGTAGTCACTTGTATCCCAAATGCTTATCCGACCCTCCCCTAAACCTACATTACAAGCTTAAAAAGTCCTTATGGGATCTCCAACCGAATGTTCTTGAATATGCGGCGAATTCAAATAAGGGCAAGCTTATGGCATGATATGTTGTAACACTTGAAATTCTTTGTGAGAGTGAGTGTCTTTGTGAATTTGTCCCTTGTGTTGTTATTGTAAATATGGTAATTTTGGGACTTTCTTTCTTGTGAGGGCACATGAATTAGGATGGATTGGTGACATTAATATATCCGAAAATGAGTAAATTGAGCATATGTAGTGGACTAGTGCTTTTGAGTCACTTCTTGAGGCTTATTCTTGTCACTTGATTATTTTAACTCCCTTGCTTTTCTTGAAGTTGTTTTTAAATGAGGGAGTTATTTGGGTAAGATGCACATACTTGAGCCTAATTATTATTGCCAACCAAATCCATAAGTATGATGCTTAATTGGAGAATGTGATTTATAAATGATAGCAATACGATTTGTGCTTTAAATGGTAGAACCTCATTGAATTGTTGGTTTTGATTTGCTTGAGGACGAGCAAAAGCTTTAAGTTGGTGGTGTTGATGATTGGTGATTTTACCACTTATTATAGTCTCTTTTCTTTAGATTTTGCGTCCTTTAATGATAATATGAGGTCGTTTATGTTGTGTATTGTTAGATTTTTAGGAAAATGAGGCCATGAAGTGATTTGAATTCAATTGAAGTGAAATTGAGCAAAAAAAGATTGAAAGAGTGCAAAAATCTCCAGGGATTCCGCATCTGCGGAATATTGTGCGCAGAAGCGATCTCGCACCTGCGAAGAGGCAGTCTGCATCTGCGAAAATGAGCAGCTTGATCAGGAACCGCATCTGCGGGTCAATAACCGCTTTTGCGGTTACGCATCTGCGGATCCAATGCTTCACTTCATGTTCCGCATCTGCGGTGGGAAATCCACATCTGCGAAGCCGCACCTGCGAGGATTATTCCGCAGGTTTGGTCAACGGGCATCAGACCTGCGCAGTAATGGCATTTCACATTTTCTACATTCCAAACCCACAAATACACGACCTAGAAAATATTTTGGATTACTTTTGATAACTTTTGCATGTTTTAGAATTCTTACATCTTAGAATAGATCTTTGGCTTAGAATAACAAGTTTTGGAAGTTAGGGTTTGCACACACACTTGGGTCTTGAAGATTTGAAGCTTGTGGTTGAGAATTTCTTATCCATTTATGTTCATTTCTTCATTTCCTTGCTTTGTATTGAATATTTAAGTGTGTAGTATTTATTTCCAACACTTGAATCTTGTTTATGGAAATATTCATGTTTAAAGTGTGGATTAAATAGCTTGTTGTGCCTATGTATTGAATGATTTTTATGTATTTATGAAGTGAGTTATTGTTTCTTTAATTATTCTTGTTATTTAATGTTTCCAAAGGGATTATCTAACCCTAGGACTCGCCCATTTACTTTGAATTAATTTTGGGAAAGATAATTTGGGGTTGGGAAAGATTAACTAACAAGAACTTGAGGCTTTAACCCTCACTTTATAGATTCTACCTAGGAATAGGATTGAACTACTTGTAGCCATATTCGGGTGTGCTTAATCTCTTGATTGTTTTAGGGATAATTCAATTAGGAAGTCTTGGTAGTCTTCGGGAGAAGCTAATTGAGAATTGTTATCTGTGGCTAATTAACATAAACTCGCTCATATTTGTAAAATCGTGAAATACATTGGATCGTTACTTGAGAGTAATTCCCGATACATCTGTACTTGTAGCCATTGATCATTTTATTTGATTTCTAGGATAGTTTATATTTTTGTATTTAGCTATAATATTTTCACAACCAAATTCTAAGTGTTTGGCCTTGCACAATAAGTGATATTTTTCTTACATTCCTAATCGCCTACATATTGTTATATGTGGGATTCGATCCCGACTCATAGTTGGGTAATTTATATTACATGCGAACGTATCCATTTACTTTTTAGTAGTGGATTTGGACGTCATCCTGGAGCGCTCTCTCCGAGCTTGCCCGGGGTTGATCAACTCCTTCTCTTTTCGGTTGCATAGAGCCTCCAGCTCAACTGACTCCGATATAAGCTTATCAAGCTCCTCTCCACGATGAGTCAACTCATCTTACATCTTAGAGAATGCTTGGTCATACAGCTTCTTGACCTACAGCGCAAAGGAAGAAAGTTGGAAAAGTAAGAGTAGAAATTTGAAGCATAGAATATTATATCAAAGAAGGTTACCTGCTTTTGCAGCCTCTCGGCCTCCTCGAGAGCAACGGGGGCATCGATATCGGTCTACTCCTCAACACCTTCAAATAGTCTATGAATTCATCATCCTCTCCATGAGAGGTCCCCAAACTGGGGGCATTCCTGTCCTGGGCATCTCGTATCTCCCCTGGAGAAAATAACGGGCCCGATTGGAATCCGCCTGCAACATCAGCCTCCATCGAGGCCTCCTCTCGACCCTGAAAATTTTCAGAAACGGGCCCCTCGAACTCAACGACACGGACTGTGCCATGTCCAAAAAGCGGCTTGGGGACCGCACCCGAATCCTCCTCGAGGGTCTCCTCAACACAAAGGGGGTCCACATCGGCCGCCTCCAACTCAGCAGACGCCCACCCAGCAATTCTTGAAGCATCAACGCTTCATTTTGCCCTTTGTACCAAAGGGAAGGAGTCATCATCTTCCTCCTCGGCTCGCAGGCTCTCAGCGGCCATCGAGGATAGGACCGAAGCATCGGTCTTGGGCTTCCGAGCCTTTGCTTTTTGGGATTTTGTAGACTCCATCGATGTCTCCTTCTTCCTTTTCTTGTCCTTAACAGTTTTCGAAGCCTCTTCCTCGCCAGGAGGAAGCGGTCTCATCGACACGCCTTCCCCAGGACCTGCACATGCATGATGTATCAAACTCACCACCATAGAGAATACTTTCAAAGAATAAGGGAACAACAACAATGAGAGCATACCGTGGTTCTTAGCCTGCCACCATGTTTTAGCCAAATCGCGCCAGACGCGTTTGTTGTATGGAAAAGCGGAATCCAAAAGTTTGACACATCCCGGAAGGTCCTGGACCGTGCCAGGAAACCAAATGGTGGCTATATAATTAGAAGAAAATCAATCAGGAGAAAGAAAGGTGGTAAAACATACTCGATATGGGGATACTTACGTTTCATATTCCATTCCTCCGGGAACGGCATTCTATCAGCAGGGATGATGTCTGAGGTTCTGACTCTAATGAATCGGCTCATCCATCCCCGATATTTATCCTCATCGATGCAGGCAAAGAACGCTTTGGCTGATCGATGGTGCATTTTAATTAAACCCCCTCGAAAGAGACGAGTGCTACACAGTCTGATCAAGTGATCGAGGGTGAAAGTCATCCCCTCGACCATGTTGGAAATGTATCGAATCATATACACAATCCTCCAGAAAGAAGGATAAATCTGACCGAGTGTCACTCGGTATTGACGACAAAAGTCAAGAATCACCGGGTCAATCTGTGGGCAAGAAGAGTCTGCGGGGCCTAAAGTGAAAGAGTATGTATATACGCTGAGAAAGCCAGCCTTATGTGTGACTATGCTTTCTTCAGCTGTGGGGATTTCTACTTGGGCCGCCTCCCCCCAGCGGCAGTCTAGTTTTACCCTCTCTATAGCGGTCACTACACTCATATACCGAGACATGGGCTCGCATCGGCCCGGTGTAGAAGGGGGGTTTTCAATGGTAAAATCGGAGACCGTGTCGAAGGGACCAGGGATGCACTTAGACGGGTGTGATGAAGAAGCGGCTCCCTCTTTTTGAGGTACCATTTTGGAAGTTTTTTCCATAATTGTAATTGAGTTTTGAAGAAAGAAGATGAAGAAGCAAACGCAGAAAGAGGATGAGGGTAGGAAGCAGTTAGTAAAACTTTGAAGACTTGAACATGTTGTAAAATTGTAAAAGGAAAACGATTGAAGTATTTATAGAAGCCCTTTGGGCATGTTTAAAGCGGAAAGGTCAAACCAATAGCGGTTCGTGGGCTTCTCGAGAATCATGCTGACAGCAACCTCTGCACAGCCTTTATGTCACGTCATTTAATGCTCTGATGAGGCTGACGTCATAATAGGGATATCGAAGAGGGAAGAATTCAAGACCATTTCTTATCACTTCATTCTAATAAATGCGGGGACTATCTGTATGCGGCTAAAATCGGAGAGCCCGATTTATGATCAAAACGACGCTTATAGCCCATCTTCAGAAGGCTCGAGGCAGTTCGAGTTTTGACATCAGGAAGGCATTTCGAGGACTCTCCACGCTCGACCTCGAGGCGGTGTAAATCGAAGACCATCATGGAAAAGCGAGAAATTCCCAAAAGGAACGTGGTTAAAGCTCACCAAGTATGCAAGATAGTACAAGCCCGTACCGTGGAATTAAATGGTTGTACCAGCCGTCTATCTTTGTAATAATTACACATGTACTATATTGGGATTCCCCATCTTATATAAAGGGGACCCTTGTCATTTTGTAAGAGACATTATATTCAATACAAGAACAAGAACATTCTCTGCTCTTTAACTCAAACATTCTCTACAATTGTTCCATTGATTTATTGCCTTTCATTTATTGTGTTCATTAATTGCTCTTCATTTATTACTCGTTATTGATCATAAAGAGGCCATCTTCAAGGCCTTCAATACTGTTGTGTCATCCCCGACCGCCCTCTGTCAAGCTCTCGAGCACCTCGAGGCCTATTTCGACCTAGCTCGGGACCCCGTCTCTCACCTGCTCGGTTTGCAAAATCTCATTATCCTTCACTCTTATCTCATTTTCTTACCTCTCACTTAGCATCTATTGCCTAAACAACTAGTATTAAATTAGATCACATATTTTTAGAATCGCAAAATCAAATATAGTTGTAATTACCTTTTCAAGGTAAACGGACCTCGAGCTTATCCCACATTTTTTAGTCGTATCACAGCTTGAGATCTTTACATATTCTTCTCCACTTATAGAATTGTATGGAAGATTTCTTGCTTTGGCATTTACCTCTATCACTTCCATTTACTCATCAGAATAATCATCTATATCCATGGAATCGGTAGATGTCCAACCATCTGTCTTCTTGTCAGACTTTGTCATTAAAATTTGATATTCTTCTTTTTTTAATAAACTCCACATTTTGACATCATAGAATTTCTCATAGATTTCCATGTGAACCTTCCAATGCGACAAATGTTGTCCATTTAAATATGGAGGTCTTGCATGTGATGTTCCTTCTTGGAATAGGTCTCTGATATTTACTTGATTTGATATGATCTTTTCTCACGAGCTGTTAAAGCAAAATGAAAATGTGAGACCTACTCTGATCCGAATTCAAAGCACAAGAGGGAGGAGGGGGTAAATTGTCTTCCTCATTTGTTTTTAGTTAAATAGTCAACTAGTTTATGAGTTAGTCGATTGGAAATTCAAGTGAGAATAAATAGCAAGTGCAGAATGTAAAGTTGAAAGTAAATGACACAATATTTATATCGGTTCAGATTTAATGTGAATCCTAGTCCAGCCTCCTAGGACGTAACGACCCGGCTGGTCGTTTTGAGAATTATAGTCCCGATCCCCTGTCTATTGCTTTCCCCGTATCTTTTTATTCTTAAGTGTCTTGCCAGGACGTGTTTGTCGTGGTTTCAGAGTGTTTTAGGACACAGTCCCTAAACGGAAGCTTAAGTCTTAGGATTTTTGACCATAGTCGAAACTGTGTGAAGACGACTCCGGAATAAAGTTTCGTCGGTTCTGTTATCTCCTTTGGGTAGTTTTGTACTTAAGGGCGTGCCCGGATTGTGTTGTAGAGGTCAATAACTCATTTAGGCTTGAAATGGAAAAAGTCGAAGTTTTGGAGATTTTGACCGGTAGTGAACTTTTTGATATCTGGGCCGGATTCTGATTTTGGAAGTCGGAGTAGGTCCGTAGGGTTGAATATGACCTGTGTGAAAAATTTGGGGTCAATCAAACGTGGTTTGATAGGTTTCAGCATCGGTTGTCGAATTTGGAAGTTTTAAGTTCTTTAAGTTTGAATCAGAGGCTGAATCGTGTTTTTAGCGTTGTTTGGTGTGATTCGAGGGCTCGACTATGTTTGTATGGTGTTTTATTACTGGTTGGTATGTTTGGTTGAGGTCCTGGGAGCCTCGGGTGTGTTTCGGATGCTTAACGGATTGAGTTTTGGACTTATGCAATTGCTGAAGCTACCTGAGTTCTGATCTTTTTGCACCTGCGGTAGGGAGACCGCAAGTGCGGGATCAAAATTTCGGAGAGGAAAGTGCAAAAGAGGAAAGGAGAGGAGTTGCCTGGGATCGCAGGTGCCAAGAAGGTACCGCATCTGCGATGCCTGCAAAAAACGCTCAATGGCCCGCAGGAGCGGAAAAAGACCACAAAAGCGGACATGGGTCCGCAGGTATGGCCTTCTTGCCACAGATGCAGACCCAGGCCTCATAAGTGATTTTCGCACCTGCGATGGAATTCCCGCAGGTGCGGTTGAAGGCTCGTAGAAGCGAGTTTACTGGGCAGAAAAGGGGGATTTCGAGGGCTGATTTCCCATTTCGATTTTGGGAGTTTGAGAGCTCGGTGGGAGACGATTTTTTGAGGCTTCTTCAAGGAAATTATTGGGGGTAAGTGGTTCTAACTCGGATTGGGCTATATTTCATGAATCTATCGTTATTTTTGTCTTCTAATTAGGGAATTGAGTTGGAAATTTGGGGGAAAGTGGTTGAAACTTCATAGGCTATAATTTCGAGTTTTGGAAGGCAATTTGAGGTTGGATTCGAGTGATTCTTGTATGGTTATACTCGTGAGTGAATGGGTGTTCAAATCTTGTGAATTTTACCCGATTCCGAGACGTGGGCCCGGGAGGCTTTTTAGGACGATTTCCTAAATTCTCATTGTAGCTTCGATTTCATCGACTAGATTAGTCTCTTATAGCTATATTTATGGTATACAATATATTTTGGCTGGATTTGGGCCATTCGATGCCGGATATTCATGGGAAGAGCATTGTTATTGATTCATTGAGCTTGGTTCGAGGTAAGTGGATTACCTAACCTTGTGTGGGGGAAATCCCCTTAGGATTTGGTACTGATATTGATATGTGAGCGTTGTGTACGCGAGGTGACGAGTGCGTACATGGGCTATTTATTGAAAAACCTAATTTTACTGAGTAATTACATGTTTTCACCTTAATTGAATATACTAGCATGCGTGTTACCCTGTTAGCTTAGAATAACATGTCTACGTGCCTTAATTGCTTAATTGAACTCCTTGCAGCATGCCTATCAATTTCCTGCATCTTTTCCCAACTTGTACTTAGTCTAGACTGTAGATTCTCTTGATGTACTTATCAACAACAACAACATACCTAGTAAAATCCCACTAGTAGGGTCTAGGGAGAGTAGAGTGTACGCAGACCTTACCCCTACCTCGAAGAGGGTAGAGAGGCTATTTCCGGGAGACTCTTCGCTCAACAGGAGAGACAATAATATCATAAAAGAAACAAAAGAAAAGGCATGTAGCAACAAAAGATGCCAGAAAGAAAATAACAACAACGAATAAGTGAAAGGACAATAACACAAAACTATGCAAAACAGCAATGTGAACACAACATAGACCGCTAACAAATCTAAGCAAAACTCTATCAGACTACCCGGTACAAAAAGGGAAGAACTCTCGACTACCTCCTAGCCTACCACCCTAATGCTCGACCTCCACATGTTCCTATCAAGAGCCATGTCCTCGGAAATCTGAAGTCGCGTCATGTCATGCCTGATCACCTCGCTCCAATACTTCTTAAGCTGCCCTTTGCCTTTTCTCGACCGGCCAAAGTCAACCGCTCACACCTCCTAACCGGTGCATCTAGGATTCTCCTCCGCACGTGTCCGAACCATCTAAGTCACACTTCTCCCATCTTGTCGTCCATGGGAGCCACGCCCACCCTCTCCCGAATATCTTCATTTCTAATCTTATCCAGCCTAGTGTGCCCACACATCCATCTCAACATCCTCATTTCTGCTACTTTCATCTTCTGAATATGTGAATTCCTTACTGGCCAACACTCAGCTCCATACATCATGGCCGATCTAACCACCGCTCTATTGAACTTACCTTTGAGTTTCTGTGGCACATTCTTGTCACACAGGACTCCAGACTCTAACCTTCATGTCATCCACCCCACCCCAATACGGTGCGTAACATCCCCATCGATCTCCCCATCTCCCTGGATAATTTCCCCTAAGTACTTAAAACTTTCTCTCTTGAGGATGACATGTGAGTCAAGCCTGACTTCCACATCCACTTCCCTTGTCACGTCGCTGAACTTACATTCCACATATTCCGTCTTAGTCCTACTCAACTTGAAAACTTTAGACTCTAGGGCCTGCCTCCATACCTCCAGTCTCCTATTAACACCGCCTCGCGTCTCATCAATTAGAACTATATCATCAGCGAACAACATACCTCTCCTTGGATATGGTGTGTCATTGCGTCCATCTCCAGAGAAAATAAGAACGGGCTGAGCGCAGATCCTTTGTTCTGAAGATAACATTAAACAACTCAGTCAGCCACTCCAAGCCTACTCTACACGCATATTTCCAAAACTCTACTGGAATCTCATTTGGTTTGGTCTCTTTACCCCGACTCATCTTACCCATCGCACCCACGACCTCCTCAGCCTTAATGCGCCTACAATACCTAAGTATCGGTGACTCTCGGAGTACCCCAATTTCCCTAATACGATATTTCCATCCCCCTCTTCATTCAGAAGTTTATGAAAGTACGACTGCCATCTTTGCCTAATTTTGGCCTCTTCCATCAATACTCGACCGTCCTCGTCTTTGATACACCTCACTTGATCCAGGTCGCGAGTCTTCTACTCTATCACTTTGGCCAACCGAAATAACTTCTTGTCCCCACCTTTTCCCCCAAGTTCCTCATAAAGCCGACTAAAAGTAGTAGTCTTAGCCTCAGTGACCACTAATTTCTCCTCCTTCCTATCCTCCTTATATCTTTCTTTGTTCTATCTCCTCTGATCTGCGTCGGTGATCTCTACTAACTTAATGTAAGCCGCTTTCTTAGCTTCCACTTTACTTTGGACCACGTCATTCCACCACCAGTCACCTCAGTTCCCTCCATATCTTGTTGCACTTATCGTTGTAATTGATTACGTTGTGTATTTACTTTGGGACTACGGGACGGTATCCCGGGAGATCCCCCAGCATATTTACTTTTGGGACTACGGGACGGTATCTCGGGAGATCCCCCTGCACACATTTACTTTTGATACTACGAGGCGGTACCTTGGGAGTTCTCCCTGCACATTTACTTTTGAGACTATGAGGCGGTACCTCAGGAGTTCTCCCTGCATATTTACTTTTGGGTCTATGAGACGGTATCTCGAGAGATCCCCTGTTGCTTAATTCTATGTACTGTTATGTTATTTCATTGTGTTTTCCTTTGTTGAGCTTTAGTCTCTTATTATACTACTTTATTCTCCTATTTTTATATTATATACCAGTGGGCCTGACCTGACCTCGTCACTACTCGACCGAGGTTAGGCTCGGCACTTACTGGGTACCAATTTTGGTGTACTCATGCTACTCTTCTGCACATTTTTTGTGTGAAGATTCAAGTGCTCGTTATCAGCCGCAGTATCCGTGAGTTCGAGGCAGCTGATGGAGACTTCAAGGTATATCTGTCGCGTCCGCAGACCTCGTAGTCCCCTTCTACTCTTCCCCATGTCAAACACTTTTCTGTATTTCTTTTTACTAGACTCCAGTGTATAGAGATGTTATTTAATTTTTATATCTTGTGAATCATGACATTCCGAGTTTTGGGAAGTTGTGTAAGTAGAGTTTGGTTATTGTAAATGTCGATGTACATGCCTAGCGGCATCGTTGTTTTTTATTCAGTATCTATTGCAGTTAGAAGTCAAACTTTGTTTTCCGATATTGGTATTTTATGTGAATTGTTAGGCTTACCTAGTCGTACAGATTAGGTGCCATCACGACGTGGTTCGGAGGAATGTTTGGGTCGTGACAAGTTGGTATCAGAGCTCTAGGTTCATAGGATTCGTGAGTCATAAGTCAGTATTAGAGTCTCGCGGGTTGATACAGAGACGTCCGTACTCATCTTCGAGAGGCTATAGAACTATTAGGAACAATCATACTTCCTTTGATTCCTTGTCGTACGAGTTATTGGCATCAAATACTAAACTTCTCTATTCTATTCTTTCTCACAGATGGTGAGCACATGTACCGGGAGATCTGACTACCAGGCACCCGCGCCCCTTGCTAGAGCCGCCAGAGGACGAGGCCGCGATTCATGGAGCGCGGAGGGTGGTCAATATGTAAGTGTGTTCAATTAACCCCATAGGTGGTCAACTAACCCCATATGTGAATTAATTAGTATTTGTTTCTATTTGTAGAGGGCTATGTACGTACGAGGTGACGAGAGTCACTGCGTAGCTACTAAGTATGCTATAGTCCGGGTAGTCTAGGACCCATATCATGCTATACTTGAAATGGTTGCACCCTTGCTTGTTAATTGAATTTCTTAAGTCATATTGCAAGATTGATAAAAGAAATTTAAAGGGCTAAGTTTCACTAATATGAGGTTGTGAATGGAACACTTGATTGTTATTGAAAAATGTGTGTTTCTTTAAAGTCTTTTCTATTTGTGGAGCGGGCCGAATGCCTCGGTAGCAGATAGATGCATCTGTGGTTCGTGTCGTTCGACCCTCGGCAGTGCACAATTTTAATACTATTATGTTGGTTCGGACCGTACGACCTCGGCATTATTTGCGCATGATAAACTCTTGGAATTTCTGATAATTGATATTGCTTCAATGTTTTGATGATATAAATTGTTAAATGACAAAAGATAAAGTTGGAATCTAATATTTGTGAAAGGAGCAATTATTATTTCCTGTTCTTGAGTTTTTCAGTATATTTCCTGTAATCCATGTTAAGTTATAGTTTCGACTTATTATTGTTAGCCCTTAGTAAGTGTCAAAGTCAACCCCTCGTCACTACTTGTTCAAGGTTAGACTGGATACTTACTGGGTACATGTTGTTTTATGTACCCACACTACACTTATGCACTTAAATGTGCAGGATCTGAGGCAGGTGCATCTGGATATCCGTCAGGCGCGCATACTTGATCCTGGTTCGAGATTACACAGTGAGCTGCCCTTTCGAACCGTTCAGCAGTAGCCGGAGTCTCTCTTTTATGATTTATTTTCTGTCCATTCTATTTCAGACAATAGAGCAGAAATCTTTTGTATATTCTACTAGTAGCCCACATACTTGTGACACCAGATTTTGGCACACATTAGTAGACTTGTGATTTTGGTTTTATTCCTATGGTCATAAATACATTTAGTTGCTTTCGATTTATTAATTTAAATCGTTTTCTCACTAAATCTTTTAAATTAAGGAAAGTTATTTGCTTGGAAAACTCATTAAAATGGAAAATTACTAGATTGTTCACTCTTGGCTTGCCTAGCAACGGTGTTGGGCGCCATCACGGCCTAATATGGAATCGGGTCGTGACAACATGGTATTAGAGTACTAGGTTCACGTAGGTCTCACAAGTTATGGTCAGGTCTAATAGAGTCTTGATGATCAGTGCCAAGACGTCCGTACTTATTTTCGGGAGGCTATAGGGTGTTAGGAAACTACTCTTTATTCATCTCCTATCATGCAGTTGATGGTGTACTAAGTTTCTTGCTCTTATACTCTCACGGATGGTGAGAACGCGCACGGCAGACGTTCCAGACCTGGGAGAGGCTTCTCCCCCTATTGCTAAAGGACGAGGTAGAGGTCGGGGGAGGGCACCGGCCTAAGCTAACGGACGAGGACGTCCCAGAGTCACCCCAGTTGCACCACCAGCGGATCTAATGGAGGATCCATAGTTGAGGAGCAGGGCGAAGTACCCGCAGCAGAGCCAGCTCCGGTCGATTTCATGACAGCACCTGGCTTTCAGGAGGTCATAGGTCGTATGCTACGATTCCTGGATTCTATGACCCGGGCTGGTTTATTTCCACCAGACCCAGCCACATCTCAGGCGGGAGGGGGAGCACAGACCCCTACTGCTCAGGCTCCTGGCATGCAGCTATTGTATGTCATACCCCAGGCACATTACCCGTGGGCGGAGCCTAGCCAGTTGCAGTAGTTGTACCTGAGCCTAGACCAGCTGAGACCGGTGAGCCGCAGAAGCTGCTGGATAGATGGACCAGGCTTCACCCTCCTGTCTTCGGGGGTGAGCGACATGAGGGAAGAGTGCGGTTCCAGTTTTAGATGCTCCAGCAGGGTTAGATGTCAGTGACCGATTATGAGGCGAGATTCTCTGAGATATCTCGCCATGCACTTATGATACTTCCTACTGAGGCGGAGCGAGTGCGGAGGTTTGTTGCGGGGTTGCACTCAGCTATTCAGGCTAGTATGGCCCGGGAGGTGGAGATGGGGACTTCCTACCAGCTAGTAGTGGAGATTTCTCGGAGGATTGAGGGTTATCGTTAGAGGGGTAGAGAGCAGATGCAGCAGGACAAGAGGGTCTGTTACTCCGGAGAGTTTAGAGGTGCCTCGGCTGGGGGAAGATCTCAGTTCAGGAGGGGTCAGCCCAGTAGGCCCCCATAACTAGCACCGCCGCCTCCACGGGGTGCTCCAGCGCGACCCTATTCCAGTGCTATGCCGGAGAGTTCTTACCACCCCCCACCTATTCAGAGTTCTTCCAGTGGATATTCAGGCTATCAGAGTTCCTCCAATGCCTATTTCAGTGCCATGCCAAAGAGTTCATACCACCCACCATCCATTTAGGGTTCTTCTAGTGGGTATTCAGGCTACCAGGGTCAGACCTCAGGGCAGCAGATCACCGCGCCTAGAGTTTGTTTTGAGTGTAAGGATCTTAGTTATGTGCGGAGTTTTTGCCCCAGGCTTCTAGGCAAGGCAGTGCAGCAGGGCCAGCAGCCCATGATTACAGCACCAGTTATCCCGACAGCCGTCCGGACGCCCAGAGGCAGAGGGCATGTGGGTAGGGACCATCCTAGAGGTGGAGGACAGCCAGGTGGAGGCCAGCCAGGTTCTATGCTTTTTCGTCCAGACCAGATGTAGTGGCCTCAGATGCCGTGATCACAGGTATTATTTCTGTCTGCAGTAGAGATGCTTCAGTACTATTTAATCCAGGGTCTACCTATTCATATGTATCATCTTTATTTGCTCATTTCCTGGATATTCCTCGTGAGTCCTTGGGTACTCTTGTTTATGTGTCCACTCCTGTGGGCGATTCTATTATTGTGGATCAGATCTATCGGTCCTATGTGGTCATATTATGTGGATACGAGACTAGAGCGGATCTTCTATTGCTTGATATGACCGACTTTAAGGTCATCCTGGGCATGGACTGTCTATCCCCCTATCACGCCATCCTTGATTGCCATTTCAAGATTATTACCTTAGCGATGCCAGAGTTGCCTAGATTGGAGTGGAAGGGTCCGTCTGTCAGTACATCGAGTCAAGTTATCTCTTTTAAGAAGGCTCGACACATGGTCGAGAAGGGTTGTTTGGATTATCTAGCCTATGTTGAGGATACTACCACAGAGTCTCCGGCGATTGATTCAGTACCAGTAGTCCAGGAGTTCTTTGATGTGTTTCATTCTAACTTCCAGGCATGCCACCAGATTGTGATATCGATTTCTGTATTGACTTGACTCCAGGTACCCAGCCTATATCTATCCCACCGTACCGTATGACTCCAAAATAACTGAAGGAGTTGAAAGAACAGCTTGAGGAGTTACTAGCAAAAGGGTGCGTCAGGCCGAGTGTATCACCTTGGGGTGCACCAGTATTATTTGTGAAGAATAAAAATGGGACTATGCGGATGTTCATTGATTACCGCCAGTTGAACAAAGTTACCATTAAGAACAAGTACCTGTTGCCGTGTATAGATGACTTGTTTGACCATTTGCAGGATGCTAGGGTGTTCTCTAAGATCGACTTGAGATCAGGGTACCATCAGTTGAAGATTCGTGACTCAAATGTTCCAAAGACTGCTTTCCGTACTAGATATGGCCATTATGAGTTTCTAGTGATGTCTTTCGGCTTGACTAATACCCCAGCGGAGTTTATGGATTTGATGAACATGGTGTTCAGGACTTATACTAATTCTTTTGTTATTGTATTCATTGATGACATTTTGATTTACTCCCCTAGCATGGAGGAGCAAGAGCAGCATTTGAGAGTGGTGCTTCAGACCTTGCGGGAACAGAAGCTATATGCTAAGCTCTCCTAGTGAGAATTTTGGCCGTATTCTGTAGCGTTCTTGGGGAATGTTGTATCAGGTGAGGGCATTAAGGTGGATCCTAAGAAGATTGAGGCAGTTCAGAGTTGGCCTCGTCCCACTTCGGCGACTGGGATCAGGAGCTTCTTGGGGTTAGCAGGTTATATCGCCGATTTGTGAAGGGCTTCTCATCTATTGCGGCACCTTTGACTAGATTGACCTAGAAGGGTGCTCATTTCCGTTAGTCCGATGAGTGCGAGGCGAGCTTCCAGAATCTCAAGACGTCTTTGACTACAACACCAATCCTAGTGTTTCCTTCCGGTTCGAGGATGTATACTATGTTTTGTGACGCCTCACGCGTTGGTTTGGGCTGTGTATTGATGTAGGAGGGGGGGCTTCATGCTCTTAAGATTTGGAGGAATTATCTTTATGGGGTGTCTTGTGAGGTTTACACTGATCATCGCAGCTTACAGCATTTGTTCAAGCAAAAGGATCTCAATTTGAGGCAATGTAGATGGCTTGAGTTACTAAAGGATTATGACATCACCATTCTTTATCATCCGGGCAAGGCGAATGTAGTCGTGGATTCCTTGAGCAGGAAGGCAGAGAGTATGGGTAGCCTGGCATTCATTTCAGCAGAGGAGAGGCCACTAGCTTCCGACAATCAGTCATTGGCTAACAGACTTGTGAGGTTGGACAATTCAGAGCCCAGTCGAGTTCTTGCATGCGTTGTTGCCCAGTCTTCACTATTGGAGCAGATCAAGGCTCGACATTTTGATGATCTGCACCTGTCAATTCTCAGGGAGATGGTACTACATGGTGGTGCCAAGGAGAAATCTATTGCCGAGGATGGTGTTCTGCGACTCCAGGGTCGGGTCGTCTATGCGTTCCTAATGTTGATGGCTTAAGGGAGAGGATTCTAGAGAAGGCGCACAATTCTCGATATTCCATTCATCCAGGTGCTACAAAGATGTATCGTGACCTGAGACAACATTATTGGTGGCGGCGGATGAAGAAATACATAGTTGAGTATGTAGCTAGATGCCTAAATTGCCAGCAGGTTAAGTATGAGCACCAGAGGCCAGGAGGCCTACTCCAGCAGATGACTATACCGGAATGGAAGTGGAAGCGCATTACATGAACTTCGTAGTTGGGTTTCTGCGTACCTTGCAAAAGTTTGATGTAGTTTGGATCATTGTTGACAGGTTGAACAAGTCGACACACTTCATCCCAGTTGTGACTACGTATACTTCATAGAGACTAGCCCGGATTTATATTCAGGAGATATTTCGGCTACATGGTGTGCCTGTTTCCATCATATCAGACAGAGGTCCTCAGTTTACTTCGCATTTCTGGAGAGCAGTACAGAGTGAGTTGGGATCCGTGTAGAGCTCAGCACAACATTTCATCCACAGACTGACGGGCAGTCAGAGCGGACAGTTTAGATCTTGGAAGACATGCTCAGAGCATATGTGATTGACTTTAGAGGGCAGTGGGATCGATTCTTGCCTTTGGACGAGTTTGCTTACAATAACAGTTACCAGTCTAGCATCGAGATGGCTCCATTTGAGGCTTTATATGGTCGGTGATGTCGTTCTCCCATCGGGTGGTTTGAGCCCGGAGAGGCTATGTTATATGGTACTGACTTGGTGAAGGATGCTTTGGAAAAGGTAAAGTGATTCAAGAGCGGCTTCGCAAAGCACAGTCCAAACAGAAGAGTTACGCGAACCAGAAGTCGCATGATTTATCATTTATGGTAGGTGATAAGGTTCTCTTAAAGTCTCGCCGATGAAGGGGATCATGATATTCGGGTGGAAGAGCAACTTGCGCCCAAGGTTTATAGGCCCATTGAGGTGTTGAGACGAGTTGGAGAGGTTGCTTATGAGCTTGCTTTGCCTCCTAGTCTATCGGGAGTTCATCTGGTCTTCCACGTGTCTATGCTCCGGAGGTATCATGTCGACTTGTCACATTTGTTAGACTTCGGCACAATTCAGCTAGATGAGAGTTTGGGTTATGAAGAGGAGCAAGTTTCCATTGTTGATAGGAAGGATCGCCAGTTGAGATCCAAGAGGATTTCCGCGGTAAAGGTTCAGTGGAGGGGCCAACTAGTCAAGGAGGCGACTTGGGAGTCCAAGGAGGACATGAGGAGCAGATACCCACACTTATTCAGCACTCCAGGTATGATTCTAGACCCGTTCGAGGACGAGCGATTGTTTAAGAGGTGGAGAATGTAACGACTCGCCCAATCATTTTGCTTTTTAGAACCCTTTTCCCCTAAATAATACTCCTCGTATGTGCTTTACTGTTTTATGACTTGTGGGGATGGTTAGTTCAGGATTTGGAAGGGTTCGGGTTGAAATAAGAACAATTAGTTCCTTAAGGTTGGCTAAAAAGCCTAAGTTTGACTTCGGTCAATATTTTGAAAAAACAACCTCAGAATCGAGATTTTATGGTTCCAACAGGTTCTTATGATGATTTCGGACTTGGTCGTATGCTCGGATCGGGTATTGGATGACCCAGGAGCGTTTCGACGCCTAATATCGAAAGTTGGTTCTTTGAAGGTTTTTGTAGTTCTTTGTTTGGAGTAGGTTTTGGTGATATCGACGTCCGAATGGTATTTCGAGACTGGGATAGTTTCGTATGGTGATTTAAGACTTGCCTACAAAATTTTGTGTCATTCCGAGTAGTCTAAGTATGATTCGGCGCGTTCGGAGCAATTTGGAAACTTGAAGTTCGTATTTTGATTCAATATTGTTTTAGGGCGCGATTCTTAGTTTCGTTGTTGATTTACGCGTTTCGAGAGTTTGAGGATGTCCGTATCATGTTTATAGACTTGTTGTTCCTTTGGACGGGGTCCCGAGTGACTTGAGTGGGTTTCAGACCGCTCGGAGCAAAGTTGGAAAAACCAGAAATTCCAGTTCTGGTTTCCTTCTTCGGGAACGCGGAAGGACTCTCGCATTCGCGATGAAGGAATTGGGGCTGGGGGATTTTTGTGCTACGCGTTCGTGATAGCTATTCTATGTTCGCGAAGGTCAGGTACCTGTAATCTTAGCGTTCGCATGAGGCAACTCGCGTTCGCATAGAGGAGCCTAGGTTGGGCTTGGGCCGTTGTTATTATTTGACTTCGCGGAGAAGCCCACGCGTTAGCGATGGGTAGGCCAAGCCAGCATCCGCGTTCACGTTGCCACTGTCGCGTTCGCGATGAGTCATCTCGGGGGTTAGGATCGTTTGCCTTCGCAAACGCGAAGCCTCTTCTGCATTTCGAAGAAGAAGGCAGTTGGGCAGTGTGTCTTAAAATCGGGACTTAACCATTTTTGGGTTCATTTATTGCACTCTTGGGTGATTTTAGAGCTTTAAAGAAGGGGATTTCAACCTAGCTTTTGAAGGTAAGTAATTTTCTATCTAATGTGAGTTTAATACATAGATTATGGGTAGGATTTAGTATGAAAATTTGTAGAAATCATGGGTTTAGATGAAAAACCTAGGTTTTGATAAAAATGGGATTTTACCATAAAAATGGTTATCGAATTTAGTGAAAATCATATATTTTAGTTCATGAGGTTATGGATAACAACTATCTTCAAAAATTTCTAGAATCTGGGCACATGGGCCCGGGAGTGAATTTTAAGAATCTTACATTTAGAGTTGGGTAACCTCTTTAATAGTTGGAATACGAACTTTTGTGCATGTATTGATTAGTTTATATACTATTTGATTAGTTTTGGATTGTTCGGCACCAAATCCAGAGTTTGAGCATAATCTTGGATCGGAAAGTAGGCTTTGAGACGAGGTAAGTCTCTTTTCTAACCTTGTAAGAGGGAATTAATCCCATAGGTGAATTAATTACTATGTGTTTCTATTTGTGGGGGGACTACATATGTACGAGGTGACGAGAGTCCGTGTGTAGCTTCTAAGCATGCTATAGTCCAGGTATTCTAGGACCCATATCATGCTATACTTGAAAGAGTTGCACCCTTGCTTGTTAATTGAATTGCTTTAAGTCATATTGCAAGATTGATAAAAGAAATTTAAAGGGCTAAGTTTCACTAATTTGAGGTTGTGAATGGAACACTTGACTGTTATTGAAAAATGTGTGTTTCTTTAAAGTATTTTCTATTTGTGGAGCGGGCCGAACGCCTCAGTAGCAGATAGATGCATCTATGGTTTGTGTCGTTCGATCCTCGGCAGTGCATATTTTAAATACTATTATGTTAGTTCGGGTCGTACGACCTCGGCATTATTTCCGCATGATAAACTCTTGGAATTTCTGATAATTGATATTGCTTCAATGTTTTAATGATATAAATCATTAAATGATTTAAGATAAAGTTGGGATCTAATATTTGTGGAGGAGTAGTTATCATTTTATGTTCTTGAGTTTTTCAGTATATTTCCTATAATCCATGTTTAGTTATAGTTTTGACTTATTATCGTTAGCCCTTAGTAAGTGTCAAAGTTGATTCCCCGTCACTACTTCTTCGAGGTTAGACTGGATACTTACTGGGTACATGTTATTTTATGTACTCACGCTACACTTATGCACTTAAATGTGCAGGATCTGAGGCAGGTGCATCTGGATATCCATCCGGCGCGTATATTTGATCCTGGTTCGATATTACACGGTGACCTCCTCTTCCGAGCCGTTAAGCAGCAGCCGGAGTCTCACTTTTGATTTATTTTCTGTCTATTCTATTTCAGATAGTAGAGCAGAAATATTTTGTATATTCTACTAGTAGCCCACATACTTGTGACACCAGATCTTGGCACACACTAGTAGACTTGTGATTTTGGTTTTATTCCTATGGTCATAAATACATTTACTGCTTTCATTTTATTAATTTAAATCTGTTTCTCACTAAATCTTGTAAATTAAGGAAAGTTATTTACTTGAAAAACTCATTAAAATGGGAAATCACTAGATTGTTCACTATTGACTTGCCTAGCAATGGTGTTGAGCGCCATCACGGCCTAATTTGGAATTGGATCGTGACACATACAACAGCAATAATTTTCATAAAATATTCGTAAAGAAGTCCTCAAAAATCACAATAAGTCATCTGAGGATTTCTGGGGAGCATGATTTTTTTCATAATAAGCTAGCTAAATGAGATCAGTTGTCACGACCCAAATTCCCAACCTTAGGGATCGTGATGGCACCTAACACCACACTTGCTAGGCAAGCCAATGTTAGAGTTCGATTAGCTATTTTCCTTTGATTATCCATTTAAACATAATAAAATAATTTAAAGTAAACTTAATCTAATGGTTTCCAAAGAATAACTCCAAATATAAAATAATAAGCAAATAAATAGATCGAGCCACGAACTAATTATATAAATAACTCTAAGACTACCTCAGGGTCTGATGTCACAATTCACGAACTACTAAAGAATACTACAATCAATGGGCTGAAAGAAATAATATAACTATTTTAGGAAAATTATAAAACAGTCTCTACGAACTAAGAGAAGACTCTCGGGATCTGCGAACGCCGGCAGATATACCTCTTGTCTCTGGATAATGGATGGCTGCTACTAAAAATCTCTACTGCTGGCCGGTACCTGGATCTGCACAAAAGAGTGCAGAGTGTAGTATCAGTACAACTGACCCCATGTATTGAGTAAGTGTCGAGCCTAACCCCGATGAAGTAGTGATGAGGCTAAGGCGGGGCAATTATAACTTAACCTGCGACAATATATATATATATAATAAAGTGATAAAACAATTCTACGCAAAATAGAAAATATAACTGCAACAATAAATAAATAAAATAACTCAGTCGCCTATTCCAGGCCTCGGCTATCACCAACACAACATTCCAAGTTTCCAAACTTAAATTTAAAATAACCAAATATGCAAGATATGGGAAAACAGTAGAGTAAAACAGTAAAGTTTCCAAATCTTTGTAATTAAAATCAGTAAAATATAAATATTCTCCCTCATCATTGTCTTGCTGCAGCGTGCAACCCGATCCCACCTGTCCACCCTTATCACTATCATTTATTTTCCCTGTCCGCCCTTATCACTATCATTTATTTTCCCTGTCCGCCCTTATCACTATCATTTATTTTCCTTGTCCGCCCTTATCACTATCATTTATTTCCCCTGGCCGCCCTTATCACTATCATATTGTCTAGCCTTATCACTATCAATTGATTTATTTATCAAAAACTTTCACAATTCAGGCCAAGCCTTTCACAACACGTCTATCTCAACAATTGTAAACAGAACACAGTATAGCTCACAAGTTGTATCCAATATTATTTCATAATGAAACCAACCAGAATATATGTAAATATCATAACACTGTCATCCAGCTCAACCTTTATGTACCATAACAAAATCAAGGGAACAGCTAACACTTTTAACACGCGTGCAACAATACTTGGCAATAATCTAATGAAAACAAATAGTCAAGTAGCATATGAGGAATAATTCAATTACGTACTTGAACATATTTCTAAAAGTCGCCTATAAATGAATATTTTCATTTATTCACTCATGACCTAAATTTAATGAGCTCCAAATAGTTTATCTTATCCTACCGTTTTATATTTTTAAAGTTTGGGGTCCTACTCTACAATATTATCAATTTTTTTTTTGTTTATTGGTCTAAGGTTTAAGATTTCACTAAATCTTCAAAAGAAAAACATAAAAACGACAATCCAAATGCATTCTTGATCTATATAACATCAAGATAAAAGTACATGTGACTCTTATTCAGGTCTTAGATTTATTACAGTAAAGATCATCACTTGACCATATAAACCTCAACAATCATAACACAATCAAGCCGGGAAGCAAATAAATGAAAAACGGAAAAGGGATCATGGTAAACAACAATTTGGTAGTGCATAGGTACTCGTCACCTCACCTATACACTACACACAAGCAATTTCACATAACAATCAGGTTGGGGATTCCTATTCCCTAAAGTCAAGGTTAAACCAAGCACTTACCTCAACTTCGCATGTCACTCATTGTTCAATTATAGCTTTTCCTCTTGAATTCACCTCCAATACACTCGAATCTAACCATAATTAACTTAATATCATTAATTAATGCTAAAGGAACTAACTTTACTGAAAATTATAATTTTTCCTAAGTTTTCTCAAAGAAAATTAAAACCTGACCCTGGGCCTGCTTGGTCCAAACTCGGGGCTCGGACCAAATTACATTTACCCATTCACCCACGAGTCCGAATATACAATTAGTTTCGAAATCCGACCTCAATTCGAGGTAAAGATTCAATTTTTATAAAATTTCCTAATTCTACCCAAACCCTCAATTTTTACCATGAAAATTCTTAGTTTTTGATTTAAAAATGATGAAAAAAATTGGGTAATTGAAATATAACAACAACAAAAACGATTAGAGAACACCTACCCCCAATCTCTATGGTGAAAATCGCCCAAATCCGAGCTCCCCAACTCAAAATATGATCGAATGAACAAACCCTAATTTTATATATTTTTCTGCCAGCTATTCTGCCTTGTTTCTCGTATCAAACGATCTTGAAACTCGATTTTTATGTCTCCAATGAATTCCTTGTAAAATTCTGGTCAAGTTATGCTTTTGAATCACTCAATTTGACCTTATAATGAAGGAGATATGTAGTTTTTAATATTTGCAAATAGTGCAAATTTTTAAATACGTCGTCAGTGACAATTTCGTAATTAATCTGAAAAATCTGGCACCTAATTCTTAGTAAAATGACCATAAAATCCTCATACGATGTCCAAATCCGACAATTTTTTTTGCTACGGGTCCGTAATTATGATACGGATCTAATGTTCCATTCAAAACAGAAATCGGAGCTCATTTTCTCAATATGATATCATTCATGCTTGAAGAAACGACGTCGAAGCATAAGAAAGAACGAGCGCAACACAACCCAAACATATTCAAAAGTCACCCGAGCTCTCGGGGCTCTAAACCAAACATGCACGCAAGTCTAAAAATATCATACGGACTTGTTCATGCGATCAAATCATGAAAATAACATGTAAAACTATGAATTAAACCTCAAAACTCATCATTTTTCTCAAGAACACTTCAATTTCACTATTTCTCAACCGGACGTCCGAATCACGTCAAATAAACTCTGATTCTCACTAAACTTCACATTTAGTATTCAAATATTATAAAAAATCTGTACCGGGCTCTGGAACCAAAATACGAGCCCGATACCAATGGTTTCAAACATTAATTCTTTTCTTTTTTCATTAATAATTTCGCAAAACAATTTCTTTCAAAAATTGATTTCTAAGGCTTGGGACCTCGGAATTCATTTCTGGGCATATGCCCAAGTCCCATATTTTACCACGGACCTCCCGGGATTTTCAGAACACAAATCCGGGTCCGTTTACTAAAAATGTTGACTCAAGTCAACTAAAACCAAATTTTAATTCTAAAAATTATTATTTCTTATATTTTCACATAAAAGCTTTCCGGTTTCACGCCCGGACTGCTCACGAGGTAATTAAAATTAGTCTTTTTATGGCTAATAAGCTTAGAATGGAGTCTTAATTCATAAAATGACCCCTTGGGTCATCACATCAGTATTTATCATTTCCAAGAAAATGTTATGAATAATAAAAGAAGAAGAAGAAGAAGAAGAAGAAGAAGAAGAAGAAGAAGAAGAAGAAGAAGAGTATTGCAGAGAAAATAGAGAGAATTCTTATTGATTTGGGATCAATTACAATAGAATAGAACTCCTCTGTTTATAGGAAAAAAGTGACTTAGCCACCAAGTAACAAACCCTAAGATCTCTCTAAAATATAGACATTCACCATAAATAAAATGATATTTATAACACTCCCCCTTGAATGTCTATTCAACGGATAATGTGCCTCGTTAAAACCTTAACTAAAATAAAACTCAGTGGAAAAAAATTCTAGTGAAGGAAAAAGAGTACACATATGTAACAATACGCCTTTTGGTTGCCTCGTTAAAAACCTTGCAAGGAAAACCTAGCGGGACAAAATCTTGTAAGGAAAAAAAGAGTACAATGCGTATTAACTCCCCCTGATGAGAGCATCAATTCACATCTTTGAGCCTTCACATCCTGATCTTTTGCACCATTTTCAAATGATCATTAGTAGAGATTTGATAAACAAATCGGCCATATTAACTTGAATAAATATGTTGCATTTTGAAATTATCATTCTTGATAGATATGTAATATCTTCATAAAATGTCGTGGAATGGCCTTTTCAATATCTCCATAGAGATTCTCGTTATCACATATGTTTACAAATTGCACTTAGGATGTAGTACTTCATGACCATGAATTCTATATGCTTTAAGCAATTTAAATCTTTCAGGGATTGTTAAGTCATATAAGCCAAATAAATAGAGTTTAGATGCATATCAAGTTTTCATATCATGCTAGACATATAAGATAGATAAAGGTGATAGCACACACCATTGACTTTATACTTTCAAGTGTTTGAACTGCAGGTCCAAAACTATATGTCTTTCATATGAAACAAAATCTATTCGAATTATGTCTCTTTCATTTGGCCAATATTTTTGTGTCTGTGTTTGACATACTTAAGATCCTCATCTATACTTGGCTCTATGATAGATGTCGTCGACGAACATTTTATATCGGTTCCAATTTTTTTTTCATAAAGACATAACATAGAGATCTCTTCATTAATATTTTCAGGTACTTGAACCTCTCCTGAGATTTTATAAAGTGTTATGTCATATGATCTTCTAGATCACTTGCCTCCTTATTATAATCATTTTGATCATTTGCCCATCTTCTTTATCAAGAATTCTATTTGAAACCAATTTGTCTATATGCTTTAAGCGTACCATAGACTTTAATAGGAGCATTTGCAATGAGAATATAATTACTTTCTTTGGGTCAGCAAATGCGTCTGGCATGCTTTGCAATATATTGCAAACGAATTATCTGTTTATGAACTTCAAGTTCATATTATCTTATTCGAGGATCTAGATGTATAAATACTAATTCATTACATATAAATTTTTCTCAACTGTTGTATGATGTCTCCCCCTCATGTTAGAAAAATTAACTTGCTTCCTCAATTTTGAAAATCCATCTTTGTGCATTATGGTGTTAATTAAACATACATTGCACATCAATAATAATAAGATGAAATTATTTGGTCCTGACCCTGAACCACATGTGAAGGGAGAATGTAATACTTTCATATATAACGTATATCAAACTGATATAGATAACTTTGTTCTTATAAACAATGGTTTAGCTATTTACTGGAGGCACTCAATAAATCGTTTTGCTAAACCAACTGTGATCCAACTTATCAAGATGAGCTATCTTGAATAGAAAATCTGGAAAGTATGCTCTAAATTAAATTATTGAGCAAGTTACCTCGCAAACTTCAGGTTGTGGGTTAATATTAATCGCACATGTAACCATCTCATAGATGCATCTTATGTGGTATACAAGGCAGGTGAACGAGCCCATATTCACCTTTGATAAATTCCAGAATTCAAGAGATTCAATCCCAGTTTTAGTTGGTCTATTAATTAATAATAACAAACAACATAAGAGAATCCATACAGAATTTTCTAGTTCTTTAATATTTACTCATGTGAATTCTCTTTTATTTTTGCACATCATATTTAAATTAATATGGCTAAAATAATTATGCCAACTGAATAAATTATCAATATTGATAAATTTCAGGTTTACACCATGACGTGTGCAATTATCAATAAACTTCAAGTTTATTATGATATGAGTTTTTATATCAATAAACATCCACTTTATTGTGGTATTCTTTTATTGGTGTAGTACAAACTGGAGAATAAAGCGGATAACTTGTCACATACATATTACCCTGCCACAAGTTGTAGTGGTAGAAGATATTAAATCTTTCCTTTATTTATAGTCTCAATATAACCAACCGCTTTCGCGAATACTTTAGAAACTAAATAAGTTTCTTTGAGACTTACTACAACACAATAAATTGACATGATAATTAATTGTATTCCTCCAAAATAGTAATAATTGGCTCTTTCAGAGCTCTCAATTTTTTTGATACTACAACATATTCATCAACATCCATATGGTGAATTTCTCTTTAAGGAGAAAGTTATATCATTATGGTCATAGTCAAAATCATTATAGGCAAGATATGTTACTTCTATTACTTTTGCCATGTAATAATCACATTGCCATAATATTTCGGCATAATCATAATAGGTATGTGATCAATGACCATTCATGCCATAATAATGAAATTATTTTCTTATTTCATCTCAAACCTCCTTTTAGAGGTGAGTGTGGTATATTCACTACGACTAGCACGTTCATATTCTTCCAAGAATGAATATGTATTCATAAATCAGATGTTGTCACATTCACATCATGAATGGACCATAATCATCTATATGTGCTTTATAAAGTCTCATGTCAAATCAATGACAAATATTTCTTTCAAAGAGTGAGGGGTTATTTTGAGAATCCTTATTGTTCCCATTACACAATGATAACGATTATAATTTCGTCTATTGCCACGTCCACATCCATTGAGACCTTCACGGTAATAATTTTATTTTCTTTCATACTTATCACATATCGCTATCACATTCTCTTAAGGGGAATGAGAATGAAGCAAATTCAATGGGACGAGTTTCCACTTCTTTGCTCAAAATCATACATGAATTTGATCATGGCAAGGCATAGAAATTACCACTTCGGGTGACTATAATTTCTTGCAAACTCTATTAGAGTTATAATCAAAGTTTATTGTCTTTGCTTGTATTTAAAATCCAATTATAGAATTTAAAAGAGAAAAATAAAGTAAAATACTTACCTTAAATCCAGAATTTAATCATGAAAGAAGTTCATGGAACAATTGACAATCATTATGCTCAATCCCAAGCTTCTACTCAATTGGTTAGAGTTTCGTGATGATAACGTGTTATGAACTATAAAAGAAGAAGAAGAAGAAGAGTATTGCATAGAAAAATAGGGAGAATTCTTATTGATTTGGGATCAATTACAATGAAATAGAACCCCTCTGTTTATAAGAAAAAAGTGACTTAGCCACCAAGTAACAATCTTTAAGATCTTTCTAAATATAGACCTTCACTATAAATAAAATACTATTTATAACAGAAAATATAATTTTTAAAATTTTTATTTCATAATCTAAATTCATCGTTTATTAATGTTTACGTAATTCATAAAAGTTTTATATTCATTAATATGAATACACGCACAAATCAAGTTAAAACTTGATGGACTTTCTGCCAAATCAAGTTATAAAAAGATATTTCTCAACTCACCCAAGTCTCTATGTAATAGGTGAGGTTTAGTTTGATTTAACTTTCTTTTCTTTTTTTCCTCTGACCTATTTTATATGTATAATACAAGATCCGGTACTGGTAGAAAACTAAAAAGAATCTCTTGATGACAGGTGCAATGTCGTGGCATAATTATAGCCGTTTCTGGATGCTTGGCTATTCCGTCTTATTATGGCAACTACGAATAAGAAATTACCAAATATAGTATTGAAACTAGCTGTGCTTAATAAAGAAAAATTAATAATAGTTGTGCTTAGCTTAATTGCAAATGCATGATTCCACGAGACGTTGGACCAACTCTTGCTCTTCACGAAACCTCCTATTACTTGTTCCCCAAGCTGGGGCGGCCCACGACTTTTGTGGTCTAAAGTCAAATTTTACGAGGGGCCTTAATTTTTTGTAAAAATAAAATTATTTATTTATTTGGAGTCTATTTTTTCTAGCATTTCTTAGATACAAAGTTATTAATAATTTTCTTATAATCAATAACTCCTAATAAGTCTTTCTTAATTGACAATATAGCTAATCCGTTTAACTTTTATTCAGACATTATTGATTTTAAGTGAGATTTTATCAATTTTAATTTTGAAAATTTCTTTCTGTTGAAACGACGGAAACGAGAGTTATTAACATTATTCCATGAGTAATATAGGCATTGTAAAAAAGAATCAACTTTTTTTTTGACCGAGTGTATCAATTATGTTATCCTCTAATTGTACTATTTTTCTTAATATTTTTAATTCTGAAAATAAATCTAAACCATCAATATCGAATTGATTAGTTTGCTTTAAGGAACATTTAACATTAAAGCAATATTTTTTTAAATTTTTATCATCTAGTGATCTTAATTTTTACCACTAAATAGAAAATCAAAAGTATTGTCATATGTTTAATTGCTAAAATCTATTTTGAAGTGAAAAAATAGTCTCGTCTATTATGTCTAAAGTAATCAACTCCAAATGACTCTTCGAAAGATTTTGAGATTTTATGATCAAAATTCTCATCAAATTGTTACATCCTATATATATCATACGTTTATTATGAAATTCGAGTTCGATATTCATTTCAAGTGCAATTTTTTTGGCGGAAATCATAGCAGTTACAAATCATTTTTCCTTATACTTATTAAAAAAAGAAATCAAACATTTTCACTTCATAGAATCTTTTTAAAATTTATACATAACATATTAAGTGTAATAAAAAAATAAAATCTCCATAAAAAGCCTAAAATAATTATTTTAGTTGCTTTATGAAAGGGTCATCCATGTCCCAAGAAGAACTTTTTCCAAAGAAAAAGAGAAGCAAAACACGAAATTGACCAAAACGCTACTTGCTTTGTGTTACTATTGCCATTTATTTCCAGAAAAGCCCTTGGAGTTTTGTATTATTTTATTGACCACCATACTATGCATAGTTTTCATCAGCATTTACATTTTATTTGACACACAAATTTTTGTAAGGTGCATGCAGTTTTAATCAAAATCATTCACCTCAACAATGTAACTAAGTAAAACCAAACTATGGGTTATCACCTTTAATCACATGGACTTAATTTCAACTAGGACATCCTTTAAAGTGCTTAACAGCGAACTCATCGTACATTTTAAATTATAAGTTTAGAAGTTACTCAATTAAAGTTTTAGTTATTATAACATAGTACATGTTAATATGCTATGTCAAAACTATTTTGTTTAGCTGAACATAAAGTTATACTCCAATACATTCACTACTGATATAGATAAGCAATTTTATTCATAAATAAATTGTAGGCTCGCAATCCGGTGTCCTGTGTGATAAGAATGTGCCACTAAAATTTTAAAGTAAGTTCTACAAAGTGCTTGTTAGACCAATTATGTTGTATGGAGCAGAGTGTTGGACAGCCAAAAATACTCTTGTCCAGAAGATGAAAGTAGTTGAAATGAGGATCTTGAGATGGATGTACGGGCATACTAGGTTAGATAAGATTATGAATAAAGATATTCGAGGAAATGTGGTATTGACCATCGTAGAGAATAAGATGTGGGAGGTGAGACTAAGATGGTTGGGGCATGTGAAGAGAAGAAACATGGATTCCCCAGTTAGTTAGGAGGCGTGAGAGGTTGGTTTTGGTGGGTATGAGGAGAGGTAGAAGTAGGCCAAAGACGTATTAGGGAGGGGTTATCAGGCAGGTAATGGCGCAACGCCTTACTGAAGATATGGCCTTTGATAGGAGGGCGTAGAGATCGAGAATTAGGGTAGAAAATTAGTAGATAGTCAATCATTTTTTCATACCGGTAATATTAATATTAGAATGGTATCTTTTTTATTCGTAGATTGCTATTACTACCTACTGTTTGATTGCTATCTTTCGCTTCAATTTTCTTAATATCTTGTTGTTGTTATTGCTTGTCGCCACTGCTTTATTTTATTTTATTTTTTAGTTGAGGGTCTATTGAAAATAGCAGCTCTGCTCTCCCAGAATAGGGATAAGTCTGTGTACATACCACCCTAACACCCTTTCCAGATATCACTTGTGGGAATCTGTTGTAGTTTTATTTACATATTTTATTTTATACATGAAGAAAATATCAACGCATGTCCATCTGAGATTACACGTATAGTAATGGTATAAGAAACTCATACGTTTAGCAAACATACACCACAAAAGTTTGTTGTTAATAGTATCCAATCTATGACTTGACTTTCTAGTCATATTCAATTCTAACATACTTGATTTGACTTGAACAAAATCACTAAACTTTAGATTTTTCAAGTTCAAGTTGTGGCACGGTTCATTTTAAGGTTTCTCCAGAATTTACGGAACCACACGTCTCAAAAATATCTCAAACGCTAAAAGAAATTTCCGCCATAAAATTTATTTATTTATAAAAGGAGAAGCAAAAGAATATAATGATGTCACGTGAGCATAACCACAATTCAACAAGTGGGACAAATCTCCAACAAAGTTGGAGTTTAAAATTATTTTAAAAAAGACTAACATATTAAGTCTGCCAGTTACAACAAAAAAATTCATATTTCCTCCCGGGTATGTTTGTTTGGTATTTTTTTTTAATTTATTTATTAATTCTGGGTAATTAAAAAGAATTAATTAATTCCTCTTACGGTGGGATTAGGCCCTTTTTATTTTATCTTTTGACTTTGAGATTAGGCCCTTTTTAAGTTATTAATATATACCTAAATAGTTAGATTTGCAAATTTGTACAAAAAAACAGGAAAAAAGAGAAGAAGAAAAAAACCCCACGATCCCAAACGCGGGCTTCATCAACAACACTAACCTAACTCCATAACTATTTTTTATCTATGGTAAATAATATTTTTACTTGTCTTTGGATTCTAAAGATTTGTAGATAGATGAATTAGTTGTTATCATTTAAGCAAAATGAAAGTATTTATAGCATGTATTGACTATATTCAATTAATTTAATGTGCAGAAATACACATTTTCTCTGCTTTTTGCACTTCCTTTTTCCCCGTTCCTTGTTTTTTGGCTCACTGGTGGAAATCTTCTTTTAGGACAAAGAAATGATGAGGACATGACAATAAGAGCTGATGATGCAATTATAGTTTGTGCAAAAAATTATGATTACCTCAGTCATCTTGAGGCAACAATTTTTTATACCTTTATTTGTATGACCCAGTTTATTTCATTTGACCACCTTTAATTTTGTGATTTTTATTTGTTTCAATAAATCTTGAATTTTAAAATTTCATCGAATGGTGAAGTAGACTTTTTTTTTATCGTGAGATTATTATTCTTGCCTCTTTTCTTCTATGGGAACTTTTATATGATTATTTTTGAAATGCTTTGGTGATATTAAAGACTTTGGTGAGGCGCATATAAGTTAGATCACTTTTTCTCTGTTCTATGCACTTTTTTGTTCCTCGATCCTTCTTTTCTGGAGTTATTTCTCTATAGGAACTCATGAATGATAAAATCATGTCAAATTTTTGTAAGTATCAAATCTCTTTGTGAATTTTACCCTTATTTTTTCTTTTCTTTTGGCAATTGTCTTTTTATGTTGCGTGATGAAATATTTTCTTGAGAATAAAAGTCGAGAAGAATAACGGATATCATAATTTGGTTGGGGAAAGACCAATAATTTTGGTAGTGTTTTGACTATGTATGGTGCAAGCAGTATTCACTCTTTATCTATTTTTGTATTTTGCGTTTGTGTAAATATATATCTTCACATAATTAAATTGTAGCTCTACAATCTTTATATTTAAGGTTATTCTTCTTTCTTTTTTTTCCATGTACTGTAGAGTCAGTTCCCATACAGAAAAATATGAATGGCAAGAGATCTGCTAATGTGATAAAACGGGGGATTGGAAATGCAAAACTTGGTAGGACAACGGTAAATGTGATTAGCAAAGATCAAAAGATGGATGGTCTTCCTCACTCGACGAGCAATATGGACATAGTTTTTATGTCTATTTCTTTCTTTACACACCTTAATATTATCTTGTCGTATACATTTTAATGTAGCATATCGCCAAGGAGATTTTATTAAGATTTTTTGTACAAATGAGGTCACATTTATGTCCTTCATTATTTTTATTATTCAAAATATCATATTATAATATAACTGTGGAAAGACCTCCATTTTAGCGTAAAAATTTGTGCATTTTCTCCTAAGCAGAAAGATGATTTTTTTCAGTATTATTACATCACATCTTTTATCTACTCTCTTTTATAATAAAAATTTCTTCGCGCTCAATGTTTCCTTTGAGATTTTCCTATTGAATGTATATATTCTATTGTTAATCTGTTATCAAGTATCAGTTTGTGCGACAAATGATCTTTTGCAACAACATATTCAAGTACATGTCTCTCCTCATTGACATTAATTGGTGCACTAAATCTCAAGAAATTCTATTCCATGTTAAGATTTAAATGTTCGTTAATCCTTTTGAAACTCTTGGTGAAAACCAATTTTTTTATGTTTAACGTGTGCTTCAGTTATGTGCCATCGACATCCCTTTTGAAATTCTTGATGAGTAACATTTTCTTATTATAAATTATATTTAATATTTTTCGCGCAACGCACAAGTACAAATACTAATTGATAAAATATACGTATCCATCGGTCCCACACAGTCTTCACGTAGCTTGATCGAACCAACCATCTAACAAAAACTAAAAAAAAAAACAATTAAAATTAAGCGAGAATATAAAAATGTCACCCTATATAAAGGAGTATGTTTCGTAAACCCTTCACACAACACAAAAAAAGAAAAAACAGAAATATTACAAAACAAAAAAACCTCTTTCCTTCTTCCCCAAGTTTCTTTCCAAACTTCCTGCAACTCTTGAATTTTGATCGGAGCTATTAAAGATGATGACACGTGGATCGACAAGGATGACCCGAACTGTGATGGGTCACATGGGTCCACGTTACTTCGCCACTGCAATTCTTCGAAATGATGCCGGAACCGGGGTTATGACTGGGGCCGCCGGTTTCATGCATGGGGTTCCGTCGAATCCATCGGAGAAAGCGGTGGTGACGTGGGTTAGGCATTTTGCAGTGATGGGTTCACGCAGCGCTAGTACTATGGCTTTGAATGATAAGCAGCACGATAAGAAAGTGGAAAACGGCGGCGCCGCCGCATCTGGCGGTGATGAGAAATCAGTAGTGAGTTATTGGGGTGTTCTGCCTTCAAAGGTTACCAAAGAGGACGGTACTGAATGGAAATGGAATTGCTTTAGGGTAAGTGTAATTTAGCTTTTCACATATTTTCTGAGTTTTTTCTCTTTGAAATTTGTCGAGATTTTAGAGAATTTAATTTTTCTTTGTTGTGACTAATGGTGGATTTATTTTGTGGGATGTAGCCATGGGAGACGTACAAGGCTGATTTGTCAATAGATCTGACGAAACACCACGCGCCAACCACTTTCTTGGACAAATTTGCTTATTGGACTGTTAAGGCTCTCCGATACCCCACTGATATATTTTTTCAGGTATTTAAGTTTTTCTTTTCTTGTATTTTGTTTCTGGTTGTTTGAGTATGACGTTATTTGTCCGAACAAATTTGGTACTCCTATATGTGCTCTCACCCGATTTAGAAGAGAAAAAAAGTTCAGTCACCTTTCCCAGAATTTTGAATATCGCTTCGACCTTAATATTATTATTTCAGGCTATGATACTCTATTTTTTACCTTTTATTTTGAATCTTGGAATTATAATTTGGCTAGCTCTTAAAAGAAAAGCTTTTAATGCCGTTTCTGAAGAATTTAGATTGTTTTCTTATAGTTTATAGAAATAAAAACAGTACTAGTTGCTTATGTGGTAGATTTTAATTGAAAGCAAATAAGAAGAAACAAACAAACAAATGAAGGGATGGCTAAAGTTTTAAGTAATATAGATCCAGATTCGAGAATAACTCTTCTTTATGCTATCAACATTTATAAAGAAATAGTAAACTTGAATATTAAAACTATTAATCATTGAAAATAAAGCATCGGATGGGCAAGAATGATATTCTTTGAGTTTAGTTCAATTGAATTGGAGATTAATTTGGGTGGATTATAATTAATGTGGTGCAGAGGAGATATGGTTGTCGAGCAATGATGTTGGAAACAGTGGCTGCAGTGCCTGGAATGGTGGGAGGAATGTTATTGCACTGCAAGTCACTGAGGCGATTTGAGCAGAGCGGGGGATGGATCAAAGCATTGTTAGAAGAAGCTGAAAATGAGAGGATGCACCTCATGACTTTCATGGAAGTAGCCAAGCCTAATTGGTACGAGCGTGCACTTGTCTTTGCAGTGCAAGGCGTCTTCTTCAACGCCTACTTTGTCACTTACCTGCTTTCTCCAAAGTTGGCTCATCGTGTCGTGGGTTACTTGGAAGAAGAGGCTATTCATTCCTACACTGAGTTCCTCAAGGAATTGGACAAGGGTAATATTGAAAACGTCCCTGCTCCTGCTATTGCCATTGATTACTGGCGTCTCCCTAAAGACTCCACCCTCCGTGATGTTGTCTTGGTTGTTAGGGCTGACGAGGCTCATCACCGTGATGTCAACCATTTTGCATCTGTAAGTGGAGCAACACAAAACAGTTATAGATTGTTTCATTTACATAGCAAACTCTAATTAAATATGATTGATCTTTGCTCTTAACTCTTAAGTCCTGACTAACTAATTTCTATGGTTTTGATTGCAGGACATTCATTATCAGGGACAACAACTGAAAGACTCTCCAGCACCAATTGGGTATCACTAGGCCACTAATACACACAGATTGATCAAGTTAAATGTCGTTATTATGTTCTTTTTTGTACTGATATAGAGCTAAGGTAGTACGTACTACTATTTTGAATGTTGATGTACATATTTTTTTCTGTGGATTTGGCTGGTTTTCTAATACTGCCTTCATGAATCTCTGAGATAGCAGTAGAGCACAATGAGCTCTGGATGATTGGAGCATATAACTTTTTGATAAAATTTACCATCTTGGTTTTTCCAAGACCATTTGCTTTTCCTCCTCCTTTTTTTTGGGAAAATAGCACTTTTAGTCCCTTTCTTATATCTATATTCTGCTTTTAGTCCCTTTGTTATATCTATATTCTGCTTTTAGTCCTTGTATATTCCAACTTACTACTACTAACCTTCAATTATATCATGTGAGTGGTTTTGATCCTTCAACTAACAGACCTAAAAAAATTTAACGGAGATCATTTAACCGAGGGATAAATCTGGTGTTACACTTTTGATTTGCTTCTAGCATCTGCTTGCGCGCTCTCTCTCTCTCTCCCTCCCTCTCTCTATCTCTATCTTTCTCTCTCTTTGAAGAATAAAACTCATCCGAGCTAAGATCTTATGCCTACCAAATGTGCTACTTTTTCTATTTCTATATCTACATGCTCTCTCTCTCTCTCTGTCCGACAAGCGCCAGCTCATCTGAGCTACATTTGAACAAAACCCACCTGGTTCTTGCGAAGATTTCATAGTGTACTCGTGATTTCGGGTATATTTAACTCTGGTTGCCTCTTCTCGATTTTTCACGGTTTTGAGCTGGGTTAGGTGTGGCCATCCCCTTTAATAGGTTGAATGCATTACTCTCTTTAATATCATTTAGTTTGCAAAATCTAAGCTGCTACCTGGATATCTTTTCCTCTTTCTTGGCTTTCTCATGTTTTTTTAAACTTTAGATTCTAAGGATTTCTAGAATATAATTTTGGAACAAGCCTGAATTCGTTAGAAAATAGGGTATGACTTGATTAATGAAGATTATAAATGAAAGTACTAGCCGTGAAAGTAAGATACAAGAAGCAGTAGTTGGAGAGACCTGCTATTTTAAACATATTTTAAACAAAATATTAACTGTATAACTGTGTTTTAGTAGTCGAGTTGAATCTAGTGGGTTCGGATGGACCTGCTACCTAAAACTTGCATCCTCCCTTGGAGGTTAGAGTGATAATTGAATCAACTTTATAAACATTAATGTCTAATGTTCGATTCTCGTCTTTGCAGAATCTGAGTGGAGTGGCATTGATGTCGTTTAAAGCTGCAAAGCTTCCCAACGACAAAGAACATCCTTATGGTCATTCTTGATTTGTATCTACAGTTTACTCATTTAGTCTTACATCACTTGGTCCTGCATGATTTTACCTTTTAAATTTGTGTTTACGTTTACTTGAGTATAGGCGTAATAATACCAACCTAATTAGATTAAGCTAAGGGCGGGCAGGTTTGTTTCCATGGATGATTTGGTAAAATTTAATCAATACTGAATATTATAGATCCAAGGTATGAATCTTATTTACTTTTAAATGAGCATGAACCTTATCACTGTCGGCTCCTTAAACTTTACAACTTAGCGAAAGACAGAATGCCCTAGAAACATGTACTCCCTCCGTTCGTATTTTATTTGATACACGTTTGATCGGGTGCAGAGTTTATATATGCACATTCGGCTCATGTATATATTACTGATAGCAGGAGACAATATTACGGTGATGGTTGAAAAGTTAGTTTGATAGAGAACCTAAGTCTATATTAATAGCTAATAAAATTGAATGTGACCATGACAAATCCAAGTTGAACTAGCTATACAAATCTTGGTGCAGCCTTATGACAAATCAGGTTGAACTTCTGAAACAATAGAAAAAGAAAAAGAAAATATTTGTTGATTCTTTCTTTGTGTATTGCTTTCTCATCCCGTGTCTTGGAAAAATATTTGTCTATTTTTTCTAATAATTTGGAATCCCAATTTCATGTTCTCATTGGTGTAGCCACTAATCAGATGAGGTACTTGCATTTCGTTGCATATCTCTTCTTCTGCTCTGTGTTAACATCTTGTATCATTGTCATTAATTTTCGTTAAATCTTTTGTTTCCTCTTCTCTTGTGTCATTGACCTCCTTATTTTCAAAGGGTACATAACTTGTGATTTACATTATTATAGGTCATATATAAACAAGAACATTAGGGGCACTAGCTACACTATGCAGTTCATCTGAAATGACAGGATATCTAGGTTTGATAACTGGTTGGAAGTGACCTTGTTTTAATTAGAGGACTGACAAACATGAATAGCACCGTATCCCAACTAGAGGCGACTTTTTTCCATTCAAGCTATGTGATTGGCATATGCTCAGGGCACAAAACATCATACTGCCAATTGTCTCATAAATTATTATTTTTACCTGTAAAGTACTACTTGATTGTTTCGACGCCTTGGATTCCATCACCATGAACATAACTAACTTTAAAGTCATCACAAAAGAAATAGATCTAAAATCACACACTCTTTGTTCATCACTTTCTCGATTTCTTTATTTATGATGAGCCAACAGTTCTCTTCTAACGGTGTCCCTTTCCTCCTCTCTTGCTAGTTTTAGAAAGTGCTTCTCGTAATCTTGATGGGGGAATGTATTGTCTTCCCTCCCTCGTGATGAAGAGTGATCTTGTACCTTCCCTAAAGTGTTTACCAATTTCTGCTAAAATGAATGCCGAACTCTTTAGTTGCTCTGTGGACTGTGCCATTTGCTGGTTAAGTTATTTGATCTAACATATATATATATATATATATATAAGAACATAAGGCAGCTTGTAAGTTTCAATATTTATCACTTAACAATCAAAAAAGAGTTCCAATATTTACTACATAGATAGTAAGAAAAAAAATCTTTCCTAAAACAAGAATAAATTTCAAGAAATGTAATTACTGTTTGTTTAGTCACAAACGAGAAACTAAATTGCATTGATGCTTGACTCTCACTAATAATACTTGAAACCCGCATAAGCAAAATCTTTAGTATTTCAGTCTTAATAAATTTAACCAAGTCATCTAAAAAGAATAAAAAAAATAAAATAAAAAAATACATTTGGAGTACTTGCTTCTGTTACTTTCGCTAGAAGGACCTTCTCTACCAAGTTGTTGTTGAACCTCTTCTTGGTGGTTCAGCATGATAATAGGACATATTCTACTATTATGTCCCGCTTTTCCACATGTACCACAATTTTTCTTTTTTCCTTTTCTAGATGCTTTTAACGAGTTATACTTTTTAAGATCTGATTCTTTTGGAAATGTCTCATCGGGTCCTCTCTTTCTTAATTTTTTTCGGTCTACCAGGCTGAGTCTTGAATACGGGTGGCAGCACTGGATCTACTCCTGTCTTAGGCCATTGTTCGGAGCTATTAATTGGCAGGATTGAGGGTCCATAACTCTTCATATACTGCTAAGTTGTGTAGCATTCGTTGACATACATTTCTGGTTCGTCCTTTTTAACCCAAATAGCCGCAATTACATGATGACAAGATATTCCAGTTAACTCCCATCTCCTACAAGAACATGTCATCTCCTTAAGATTAACAGAGAATAGTCTAAGGTAGATGTCCTCAATTTGGTAATGGAATTGGTCAGCTTTAGTGGCAATACATTCAGCAGCCTTAGGTTTATTTTGTTCTAAATTTAGCAAGATTTTTGGATAGATTGTGTGCTCATGCTTCATCATGTTATCTATATTCTTCTGAAATCTTGACATCATGTACAACCTAATTGATTTGAGCATTGTCAAAATGTGCCTGTCTCTAGCAACCAATAGTACGCTATTGAATGATTCACAAAAATTGTTCAATAGCATATCACACTTTGTGAAAGGAGAGAAAAAAGCTTTGGACCAGTGAATAGGAGGCTTATTATTGAACCATTGAGGGGCTTCTGAATTCAGCTTCTCCATTTCTTCCATATACTTGTGGAATTGAGCTTCAGCAGTTGCCCTTGCAGCTTTCCATATGATGTCCTTCAGCGCCTGTCTTCCAAAACCTTCATTTTTAAAGTTGTTGTGTAAGTGCCTCACACAAAACCTGTGTGCAACATCTGGAAGCACCTCATTAAAAGCTGGAAGTAGACCCTTTTTCTTATCAGAAATAAAAGTCCATGCAAAAAGGTTTTGTGAGATTCATAGGTCTTCATCAAGAAGAGTGAGAAACCAACGCCATATTTCTTTTAATTCACCTTCTACTACAGCATATGCAATTGGATACATGTTGTTATTACCATCAACACCTACAGTAGTCAATAGTTTCCCACCCTTTTGATGTCCTTTCAAATGACATCTATCAACCCCTATAATAGGTCTACATCCCGCTGAGAACCCTTGTTTACAAGCTGCATAGTAAATATCCACCAACCCATATAGTGTAGCTTAATTGTGTACATTTCATGATCTTCACCTTCATCTGCAAAGAGATTTTAAAAAGAAATGTCATGCCTCTTTTTTTCCCTACCCAACCATTTTACGAGGTTGAGTTAGAAGAGTTTTTCCAATTGAAGTGGCACTTTGAAAAGGGATTATTTATTATTTAGAGTCGCCACTTGGAATTGAGTCTGGGTGTTCCAAGTCACCTTTTATTGAATCCCTTATCAAAAGGATGATTTGACTCCTAATTCATGGTCTACGAAAAAAGAAGACTGAGTAAGGAATTCTGTTGACCGAGGAGAAGGTGTAAGGCACCCCTCGAGTCTCGTGATTTTAGCACAGTCGCTTTATTGATTAATGTAAGGCTTAAATCATTTTTTAGCTATTCTTGTATTTTATTGATTATGACTTATTTTTTACCGTTTAATTAATTATTATAATTTATTAATTGTGTTCACCAAGATGCAGAATGCACACAAGGTACTTCTTTGAAATTAAATGTTAAACCAAGATACGAAATGTACACATGGTTATAACATAATTATTTTAAGATCTAAAGGCATAGAGACGCGGAATACGCACATGATCCTTTTATTATTTAAGCATATCAATCCAAAGTTCGGATATGAACACATGGGCTAATATTCAAAGTACATCTAAAGTTTTTCTAGTGTTTTAGAGTATTTCATTTGCTTTGTCTCTTTCAAATTCGAGGCATTTATTTGTATAATTTTATTATTATTACTTATTGCAACGAGTCTTAAATTAATTCATGATTCATCTCGCTACCTTATAAATATTTTACCACTACAATTACTTATTCCTTGAAATAGCTAATTTGTAACCCTATATGTACTTCACAAAAAAATTATTCTTGTAAATTGGCAAACTTAATCTTCTATCTAAGCCAAAATTATAAAATTATTCCCGAACCAGTTTCGCGCGACACAAATTACACAATATAACAAAAGAACTATTAAATTCCAGTGATAGACGAATGAATGGATAGATACATTTAAAGAAGAACCTTTTAGAAACTCCATTTGTCCTAATTATATATAAATAAAATTCGATAGTCTAAGTAATTGACTATTGCATCCATGACGTTAAACATAATTAATGTAATGAACTTTTATACGTATGAAAAATGAAATGCATACATAAAGTTAAATTAAACAGTATTCACAAAGTTAATAACACATTCACAACATATTCTTTATATACAACCAAGTTACAAACTATCAGCATGAGAATTATTTTTACTGTTCACCGCCTTAATTCCTCTATACACATATAAACACACTTAATTTAAAAAAATTAAATAATTTTACAATATCATCCTAAGAGTTAAATAAGACCAGCAAGAATGATATGAAAAAAAATTTTGCAAGATGATTATTAATTAATAACATGATTTCTGAAAGATCTAAATTTAACTGTAATAGACATAATTTAGGCCATGAGTAAAATTTTGATAATCAAATTTAACTTGAACCGATACCCAAATAAATATTCAGTTCACTATAATTCAAAAAAAAAAGATACTCAAAACATCTCAAAGATAAAATGCTACTTAGTAACTTTCCATTACAATTGAATATTTTTATTTTTGTTACTGCTTCGGACTTATTTGTATCACCAAACCAGTGTGATTTCATGCACATATGTCCCTCCCCTACTTCGTGTGTCATCAATTAATAATGTGTCGAATCAAACATTTGAAATAAACTTAAGACCGCTAATATTGTACAATACAATTCTTTTACTTTTAAAAAATTGGGACTAGAACAAAGCAATAGAAGTATTTTACGTAGTGGTGACAACAGTTCTAAAGATGGAAATACGAAGATGAAGCCAAAATTAATCAGAACCAACAAAAGTATCTTTCATGTTGATGATAAAAATTCGAATATTACCTTTTTCTGAAGTTTTTTACAATAAAAATCACAGGTACAATCTACTGATTTCCAAAGCTAGCAATGCGAATTTTTCAAGAACCTCAAATTCGGAATCGCGAACAAAATCTTGAACTCCGTCTCCGAACTCTCTTTGTTTCTTACTTGCACAATTTTACTCTTTTCTTTTTCCGTTCTCTGCCTCCCTTCTTTTTCTTTTCTTTTTTGTCTTTTTGTTCTCCTGACTTCTTCTTTTCTTTCTCATTTCGTTCTTTTTTTTTCTCCTGACTTCTAATCCTTTTTACTTAAGGTACTGACCTCTTTCTCTTTCTTTTATCTTTTTTTGTTCTCTCACTTTTCGTTCCTCTGACTCCCTTCTAATCCTGTTCTTTTCATTTTTTATAAGCCAAATATTGGCAGTTTATTGTTGTTCCCCCCATTTGGAAGTGGGGGAACGTGCATTGTTGTGTGTGCATTGAGTGAAAAGTGAGGGGTTTGAGGGGAATTTGATGTAACGGAGATATTACTTTCTAGTATTATTATTATTATTATTATTATTATATATATACACACACACTAACCAATTTACTTTTAGACTTAAAAAAAATTATATGAGTAAGAAAATTTAATATTTACATTATAATTTAAATTATACAAAGAAGATATAATAGTNTTTAGCTCTGATCTTGACGTTTTAAAGTTTTATCTTACTCTTAATAGATTTTATTCGATTTAATTATGAAATATATATATATATATATATATATATTTCATAATTAAATCGAATAAAATCTATTAAGAGTAAGATAAAACTTTAAAACGTCAAGATCAGAGCTAAAAAAATATTTACACTAAAATAATATATAATTTGGGTGTAGTCAAAAATTAGTTGTTCACAAGAAATATATTAGTTTCATTAAAATAAAGTAAATGTAAATTTTAGAAAATGAGAATCTATTACTTCACCTGGTAGGCACCATGCATGTCTTTTTTTATATTAACTAAATTCCTATAATTTGATGTCATTTTTCTGATTAGTAGTAGCTTCAATAAAGAAATTTCTAAAGACTTTCTATTAACCTTCAGTTTATTGTTCACATCTCTAGGAAAAACTCATTTTCCATCTCCTTTTTATTTTGCAGAAAATAAAAAAGAAGAGGACCGGAAGGAAATTATGAAGATAACATTAGTTTGGTAAGGAGACAGCTCAAAATTGCTGAGATAGATAGGTAAATTGTCATTTGTACACAACGACCGTATAAAAAAGAGAGCGCTGATAATAAGGGAAATCAGTTTATTCACACAAACACATAATAATGAGAAATAATTTGGCTAGAGGAATTGAAAAGAAAGTGGCATCAATCGAGGTCGAATTATTCAAGATAAACTAGACATGTGCAGATTCTAAGATACAATTGAGAGCATTGAATGTATGTGGTGTTTTTGGCGATGCATCAAAGATGTTTTAGTGAAACTTTTTCAATTTCTAATAGAAATTGAATACCATTTTGTGTTACATTCAGTTTCTTAAAGTGTTTGAAACTGAGTTCATAATTGCACATCATCACACCAATAATTTCAAGTATTTCAGTATGTATGCCGTGATACTTTGCTTTGATTGTCCCATGAAATCTTTAATTAATTAACTCAAAGAATACTCACACAATGGGGTGGATTGTAACCCACTTTTAGAAAGCAATTCCATCGTCGCTTCCGGATCAAATAGATCAAGGACTTCTTTGTAATGAAAAAGCATCCAAATATTAGTTTCATGTAGCGGACCATTAGCTAAGTACAATATTGAGGAACAAGATGGTTTTTCTATGATGTGAGAGATCTTCCTTGTCAAGTTGTTGCGACATATATTCTGAACAAGGCTAATATGACATTCATAAGGCACAAGCAAAGAAAGAATCAATGTGTAAGCTTCTAAACTACTTTTCCTTTTCTTTTTTGGAAGGTGAAATATAAGTATGATGAGTATACCTCCCATCATGTAGTTTGCTATGTATTTAGCAAAGAAGTAGGATAACTGTATACTTTGGCACAGAGGTAAGTTTTATGTACCCCTTTCTTTGGTGTACTTGGATTGAAATAGAAAGATTTTATATATGTATATAAAAACTTTTAGGTATTTATTTGGGCCTTCGATTTACAAGTAAGAGGACTAAGCGGGGAAAAACAAATAGTCAGATTTAAAATTGATAATTGAAAAGTAGCTACAGTTTCAAAAGTAATCAAAATTTAGCTATTTTTTCACGTAAAGATAAAATCTGAACAAAAACACCCTTAAAAATCTCTAAATATTCCAGCATAATCTGTTGGAGTTCGAATCTTTTACATATGAGCTTCCAACATAATGTGCTAGAGTTCCAACATAATATTCGAGAAGTTTATATGCAGTACCTCCATAATCCAGCATATTATGCTAGAACTTTTAGTGTGCTGGAGTTCCAACATAATATGCTGAAAGTTTATATACAAGAGCTCCATAATCCCGCATATTGTGCTGGAACTTTTTTGATTTCAGCAAAACAATGACTTATTTTTCAATATAATGACTTTGAAAATGCTGATTATTTTTCGACTATCAGTCCGAAAACGGGCTAGCCCGTGCTATTTTCATGGAATAAGCTGATGATCACCATATGGTTGAGTTTTTTTTTTCTTTTAAAGATTGTATATTCATGAAATTTTACTTATACAATTTGTAAGTTGACTAATCGTCTTTCTCAAATAATAAATTTGAAGGGAGGAGACTCTAAAATTGTATTTAACCGTGTAGCTAAAAAGATTGGCTAGTTTTGACGTTGAACAAATTGGAATTAAGAACTTCTTTAGGCCTTTGATTTATTAAAAAGGAAAACGACAAATTTCTTAATCCTAGTGAAAGCTTGATTCTTAAATTAGACCCCCCATTGTCACACTTTCGGCCATTGGGTACAACTCTCGCAGTCTCGCTGGAGGAACTACCAGCACCTTAGGCCATTGGGATTGTTTCGCGGCATTTATACGATAAAACTAGTTTATTTTGGACACAAACTGGATTGAATGGATTAGTGTGCCAATGAACAAGATTAAAATTAGAATAAATCCAAAACTAGGACAAAATAAAACAACCATAGGAAATAGGGCGATTAGCCACTGGCTAATAACACATATATTTACTTTTAAGCCACTGTTTAAAATATCTTTAGTTTTTAGTCGCTGCTTTAATAAACTTTACCTGCCAGGACGAAAACACCCTTATGCTCATAAAGTTCAGGGCCAACTGTCCTTAACTTTAAACTTGTAGCTCTGAGTTCAGGACTCCAGGACTACATGTCCTTAACTACTTGTAACTCTAAGTTCAGGACTTCAGGACTACATGTCCTTAACTTTTGAACTTCGAACACGAAGCTCAGGACCACCTGTCCTTAATTTATGTGCTTGTAACTCTAAGTTAAGGACTACTTGTCCTTAACTTTTGAACTTGTAAGTTTATGTTCAGGACCTATTGTCCTTAACTTTTGACCTTGTTAGTCTAAGTTCAGGACCACGTGTCCTTAACTTTTGAACTTGTAACTGAAAGTTCGGGATCAAATGTCCTTAACTTTTGAACTTGTAACTGAAAGTTCGAGATCAAATGTCCTTAACTTTTGAGCTTGTTAGTCTAAGTTCAGGACCTATTGTCCTTAACTTTTGGGCTTCTTAGCCTAAGTTCAGGATTAGCCTAAGTTCAGGACCAATTGTCCTTAACTTTTGAGCTTTTTAGTCTAAGTTCAGGACTTCAGGACCTATTGTCCTTAACTTTTGAACTTGTAACTGTAAGTTCAGGGCCTATTGTCCTTAACTTTTGAGCTTGTTAGTCTAAGTTTAGGACCAAGTGTCCTTAACTTTTGAACTAGTAACTCTAAGTTCAGGACCAAGTGTCCTTAACTTTTGAACTCAGTAGAAGAAACTCCTTTGCCGATTATACCTTCAACCTACCCTTTCCCTCGCTGTGACACAACCACTGAGGGTCTAAATTTGTCACACATTATTTTATTAATTTGTTTATTTTTACGAAATTGATACGTAATATTTTAGCTTTTTTAAAAATAGATTGTTGGAGGTACGAGAATCGTGAGATGAATAGTGCTACAAATCTGGACGAAGAACGCCCAAAACTTGAAGATTTCTTAGGATGTTGTTACTCAAATTCTCCTCCCAATCATGAATAACAAATTGTTGAAATCAATGTTAACTCGAAGTTCTTCTCTCTAACACATGAAAGAGATAGAAGAAAGGGTAACACAGTCTTTTCATATTAATTTTAATAGACTAGTGGCTACTATTGTAAAGTATTAAAGTACCGGATAAAAAGTAAATATCACTTTAAAAAGTGGCCACCCCACACAATTTTTACAAGGAAATAAAGATAATTGCGGTGGGATTTGTGGTTTTGCGCTAATCCATTACACAAGGAGTGTTCAAACAAATTGAGAAAGTGCAGCAAATCGAAAAGTCCAACTAAAAAAACTAAATAAATTGATTATTTTTGTTGGAAAAATTATTATTATTTGCTTGATTTGGTATTATATTTTTCAGATTCGATATCGTCCGCGTACACATTATTTTTTCCAAACTCCACTTGTAAGAATACATTGGTTATGTTGTTGTTGTTGATAATATTTGATATGGTTTGATTTTAAACACAAATAATTGACAATATATATATATATATATATATATTGAGAGAGAGAGAGAGAGAGAGAGAGAAAGTGTAACGATCCGGCCGGTCATTTCGAGAGTTATAGCCCCACTTCCCCTATTTCTTCTTCCTTTTGTGTTATTCAGCTATATCATGATATATCAGGTTAGTTGGTTCGGGTCCGGAGTGGTTTCGGAGTGAATTGAGACACTTAGTCTCTTTATTAGAAGCTTAAGTTGGAAAAGTCGACCGGATGTAGACTTGTGTGTAAACGACCTCGGATTTGAATTTTGATGGTTCCGTAGCTCCATTAGGTGATTTGGAAGTATGTAGTGGAAGTAGGCTTGAATTGGCGAAAGTTAAAAATTTGGCATTTTGGTCGGCAGTGGAAAATTTGATATCGGGGTCGGAATGGATTTTCGCAAGTTGCAGTAGGTTCGTGGTGTCATTTGTGACGTGTGTGTGAAATTTGAGGTCATTCGGACATGGTTTGATAGGTTTCGACGTCGTTTGTGGAATTTGAAAGTTTAGAAGTTCTTAGGCTTGAATCCGAGGGTCATTTAGTGTTTTGATGTTGCTTTGAGTGATAGGTTCAACTAAGTTCATAGGATGTTATATGACGTGTTGGTATGTTTGGTTGAGGTCCCGAGGGCCTCGGGGTGATTCCGGATGGCTAATGAAAAGTTTGGAATTGAAGAGATGCAGCTGAACTGCTGCTGCTGGTGTTTTTTCGCACCTGCGAAGGGGGAGGTGCAGCTGCGAGGCCGCAGATGCGGGCATGGGTGAGTTGGACTGGAACCGCAGGTGCGAGAAGGGGGCCCCATCTGCGAGCCCGCGGATGCGAGGCAGGGTCGCAGATGCGAAGGTGAGGAGTTGGTCGATTTCCGCAGAAGCGAAGGGAAATGCGCAGGTGCGCAATCGCAGGTGCGTGAGATTGGCTGCAGATGCGAAACCTGGGATCTTAAGTGAATTCCGCACCTGCGATGTAAGTTCCGCAGGTGCGGCATCGCAAAAGCGGAAGAAGTGACCGCAGATGTGGTTTCACTAGGCAGAATGTATATATAGAGGACTTCGAGGTTTTTCCTCATTTCCACCATTTTTGACTCGGACTTTGGAGCTTTTGAGGCGATTTTTGAAGGGGATTCAAGGATATTCACTGAGATAAGTTACTTGAGCCTTATTACCCTTAGCTATGGTGTTTTTTCGGTGATTTCTCACTTAATTAGTGGGGTTTTTGAAGTGAAATTGGGGGTTAGGGCTTGTGATTTTGGAGAGTGTATTTTAGGGATTTGAAAGACCAAATAATGTCGGATTTTGAGGAATTTAGTATGGTTAGACTCGTGAGTGAATGGACTTTCGGATTTTTTGAATTTTGTCGGATTTTTTGAATTTTGGAAATTGGGCTATAAATTGATACTTTTCTTGTGGATTTGGTCCCTTAGCCTAAATTGACTGTGTTGTATTCCTTGTGGCTAGATTCGGGACGTTCAAAGGTCTAATTGAGAGGCAAGGGCATTCCGGGATTGGACTTTTCTTGGTTTGAGATAAGTAACGCTTTCAAACTTTGTTATGAGGGTTCGAAACCCCAAATTATATGTTATGTGATTGATATTGAGGTGATGCACATACCAAGTGACGGGCGTGCGTGCGTGCACCATGGGAATAATGACCTGGGTGACTCCATGGAACCGTTTAGTGACTCTATCATGTTGATTTTCATGTTTTCATCATGTGATAGAGTAGTTGAGCCGTAAATCGTGCTAGATATCATGTTCATGCATTGTGCCGGTATTGTTTGGACCATTAGCGGTCGTTTCTTGTTGTCATCTCACTAGTTTTACTTACTATTTCCTACTCAGCCATGATCATGCATTTTATATCATGTCTCAGTCTCAGTTATTTATTGACTCATCATATCATTGTTTTGGGTTTATTTTTCATGACATTGTGAGCCCGTGGTGTGACTGGAGAGGTTGATGATTGAGTGAGGCCGAGTGCCTGGTTATTAGCGATAGTTATGGGATCGGGTTGCACACCGCAGCAGTTATATTGGTGATTATGATAGTGCTTGGGCTATAAGAGCCCCTCCGAAGTCTGTAACACACCCCCAATGATCGCAGATGGTATTATTGAGGGATGGATTTCACAGGACATGGATTTGTCCGATGAAGCTTGATACCTGGAGATGGATTTCTCCTCAGGGTTGGATTGCCCGTTTTTCTCGGTATTGGGTGACTTGCGGTCAGTGTTGTATATATTCCGGGATGAATTTCCCTGGGCCTGATGGCTATATACAGTAGCGAGTGGTTGAGCACTTGAGAATGGGTGCACATGGTGCATTTCATACATTTTGTGCATTAACATGTAGAGGATACAGAGTTGTATACCATGCATGGTTCAAATCTACATTTACTCTATTGTCTTACACTGTACATTTGACTTGAAATCATGCCTACGCTCCCGCGCATTTTATTTTGTTATATCTGTGGAGGTTGAGTCGTCACTACCTTTCGGTCCAAAGTTTGGACTTGTTACATACTGAGTTGGTGTACTCACTTTACTACTTGTACTTGTGTGCAGATCCAAGTATTTTTGGTCACGACAACGGCTGCTGGTTCTTTTGGCATTTAGAGTCGGGGACTATTAAGGTAGCTGCACGATGTTTGCGGACCTTGATTTCCCTTCCTTAGTTTATTTGCACTTTTGACTTTATTTCTATAGACATTGTTGTGGGCTACGTCCCGGTTATTAGACGTTTATATACTCAGTAACACCCCGATTATTAGGACAGTTGTATAGTATTTTGGGTAAACTTTGTGTTTAAATCGGCTTTTAATGTTAAACCTTTTCGCTGTTAAATTCAAAAGATGTTTTCACTGTAATGGAGAAAAATGTTAGATTTAGGCTGCTTAATTTCACGATAGGCGCCATAACGACAGGGTAGGTTTTGTGTCGTGACAAGTTGGTATCAAAGCCTAGGTTACATAAGTCTCACGAGTCATGAGCGGGTTTAGTAGAGTCTTGCGGATCAGTACGAGATGTCCGTACTTATCTTCGAGAGGTTGCAGAACCTATAGGAAAAATATCAAATTCTTGAATTCTTGTTGTGCGAATCTGTTGATTCTGGTAACTAAATTTCTGTTGTTTCATTCTCTCACAGATGGTGAGGACTCGCCCTACCGAACAGGAGGGGCAGCCACTAGTACCACCAGCCAGGGCCGCGAGAGGCCGATGTCGCGGTAGAGGCCGTGGTAGGGGCAAAGGTGCAGCCTGCACAACAGCCGAGGCAGTACCTGCAGACCCTCCAGTTGCTCCAGATCAGGACCAGGTCCCAGTTGTAGATGTCCCGACCGGACCAGCTCAGGCACCACCTGTGTCTATCGTGATTCCTAGCCTTTAGGAGGACCTAGCTCAGATTTTGTTAGTGTGTACTGGCCTTGCTCACACGGTCTCTAATTTGACGGACGCATCTACTTCTCAGGCCGGGGGAGGCACTCAGAATCCCGCCGCTTGCACACCCGAGCAGGTTGTTCAGGGACTCCAGACATCGGGGGCGCCACCAGCCCAGCCGGTTGCAGCTGCTTAGGACTATGTGGTTCCTGCTATGCCTGAGGATGAGCGTCGTAGATTAGAGAGGTTTGGGAGACTCTAGCCTCCATCTTTTAGTGGTGTAGAGGGTGAGGATGCACATGGTTTCTTGTATAAGTGTCAGAGGATACTCCGTACAGTAGGCATTCTGGAAACTAGTGGGGTCTCATTCACTACCTTCCAGCTCTTTGGGGCTGCATTCAGTTGGTGAGAGGCTTACGAGAGGCGTAGGCCGGTTGGCACAACAACCCTTACTTGGCAACAATTCTCCGTTGTCTTCCTAGAGAAGTTCGTGCCTTAGTCCTGTAGAGAGGAGCTGCGCAAATTTGCATGCCGTTGTTTGGGTGCTTGTTTTAGTCCGTAAAGGGACTTAACAAGTCTACATACCTTCTTTTCTTTACCTGGAACCACAAACCCTTCAGTTGTTCCATGTATATTTCTTCCTCCAAATCTCCATTTAAGAAGGCCGTCTTAACGTCCATTTGATGAATTTCAAGATCATAAACTTTAGCTAATGCTACTAACGTTTGTATGGACATAATTCTTGTAACTGGAGAGTATGTATCAAAATAGTCAAGACATTCTCGTTGTCTATACCCTTTAACCACAAGTCTTGCCTTATATTTATCAATAGTGCCATCATCTTTTATTTTCCTCTTAAAAATCCATTTAGAACTCAACGATTTATTTCCACGAGGAAGATAAAACAATTCCCATGTATGGTCGTTCAATATGGATTCTATTTCACTATTGACTGTCTCTTTCCAAAATAAGGATTCTGAAGAAGACATAGCTTCTTTAAATGTTCGAGGCTCATTCTCCAATAAAAAAGTCACAAAATCTGGTCCAGTAGACGTTCTTTGACGTTTACTACGTCTTGGATCCTCCTGATTAAATGTACTTTCTTTTGTTTCTTCCCGAGGTCATTTATATCCTTCACCAATCGACCCACATTCCTTTTTATACGGATATATATTTTCAAAGAACTCAGCATTATCTGATTCTATAACCATATTATTATGAATGTCGGGATTTTCTGATTTATGTACCAGAAATCGATATGCTTTACTATTAGTCGCATATCCTATGAAAACACAATCAACGGTTTTCGGTCCTATTTTTACCCTTTTGGGTTTAGGAACTTGCACTTTTGCCAAACAGCCCCACACTTTAAAATAATTCAAGTTGGGCTTAATTCTTTCCATTTTTCATATGGAATGGATTGTGTTTTTCTATGGGGTACTCGATTTACTATCCGGTTAGCCGTAAGAACGATTTTCCCCCACAAGTTCTGTGGCAAACCAGAACTTACCAACAATGTGTTCATCATCTCCTTTAATGAACGATTCTTTCTTTCCGCAATCCCATTGGATTGGGGTGTATAAGGGGCTGTTGTTTGACGAATAATTCCATATTCTAAACATATTTCTTCAAAAAGAGATTCATATTCACCACCCCTATCACTTTGTATCATTCTGATTTTATGTTAAGTTGCGTTTCAACTTCGATTTTGTATTGCTTGAATGCTTCTATTGCTTCATCTTTACTATTAAATAAGTAAACATAGCAATATCGAGTATTGTTATCAATAAAAGTTATGAAATACTTCTTTCCACCGCGAGATGGTATTGACTTCATGACGCAAATATTTGTGTGAATTAAGTCTAAAGGATTTGAATTCCTTTCAACTAACTTATAAGGATGTTTAACATACTTAGATTCCACACATATTTGACATTCTGATTTGTCGCATTCAAACTTAGGCAATACTTCCAAGTTAATCATTTTACGCAAGGTTTTATAATTGACATGACCCAAACGCATATGCCATAAATCATTTGACTCAAGTGAGTAAGAAGAAACTGAAATTTTATTATTATTCACAACAACCATAACATTCAGCTTGAAAAGGCCCTTAGTGAGGTAACATTTACCTAGAAACATCTCATTATTACTTATTACTACCTTATCAGATACAAAAATACACTTAAAACCGTTCTTACCAAGAAATCCAACAAAGACTAAGTTCTTTCTAATATCGGGAACATGAAGGACGTTATTCAGAGTCACCACCTTTCCATAAGTCATTTTCAAAAATATCTTCCCACATCCTTCAATTTTGGCCGTTGCAGCATTTCCCATAGAACGTGTCTCTTCAGGTCAAACGGGAGCATATGTGGCAAACGCTTCCCTAACAGCACAAACATGGAGATTGGCTCTAGATTCAACTCCTTAGGATTTCTCACCAGGTTGCATTCAGAAAGCATAGCACACAAGTCATCAACATCTTCGTGCCTTTCAACCATATTTGCTTGACCCTTCTTCTTGTCTTTCTTTGGAGCATGACAATCTGCAGATCTGTGTCCAGATTTTCCACAGTTGTAGAAATTTCGTTGAACCTCTTCTTGCTTGGGTTGCTTTTCTGTCCAGAGGCCTTCTTCCTCTTCCTATTATTTTGAGGACCATCCTCAACAATATTTTCTCCCATTATTGTTGAGTTTCCACGTCCTTTGTTTTCTGCAGCTTTGTTGTCCTCTTCGATTCTCAACCGAACAATGAGATCTTCAAGGGACATCTCCTTGCGTTTGTGTTTCAAGTAGTTTTTGAAGTCCTTCCACAAAGGAGGCAACTTCTCAATCATCGCTGTAACTTGGAATGCTTCATTGATGACAAGACCTTCAATGCAAATTCTGTTAGTAAAACCAATATAATTAATACTTTCAACATCAGTATTAATTTGACTTATACCTTCATCAAGGAGATCGTGAATAATCACTTGCAATTCCTGGACTTGGGTAATAACATACTTGCCATCTACCATTTTGTAGTCCAAAAATTTAGCGGCAACAAATTTCTTTAACCCGGCATCTTCCGTTTTATATTTCCTTTCAAGCGCTATCCGCATTTGTTTTGACGTCTCCACATTACTATAGACATTATACAGATCGTCCTCCAGTCCGCTAAGAATGTAATTCTTGCATAGAAAATCAGAGTGCTTCCACGCCTCAGTCACGATAAAGCGTTCATTTTCTGGAGTTTCGTTGGGCAGAACAGGAACATCTTCCTTAATGAACTTCTGCAGACTTAAAGTCGTCAAGTAGAAGAACATCTTCTGCTGCCACTGCTTGAAATCAATCCCGAATTTTTTTTTGGGTTTTTCTGTCGGTGCCAATATCGGTGTTGTTCGGCTTGTCAACGCATTGGCAGTCACCATAGAAACAGTCTGGTTCCCGTTGTCATTCGTCATTTCTGTAAAAGAATGACACAAACAAATGTTAAAATCACGTAGACTTTAATCTCCAGTGGATTGGAAAAACCACAAAGGTTTTAGTCCTTCCACTGAATTCACAGTGTTTCCTTAAGTAATTTAATTCTCTCCTAGTACCCAAGGTTGTGGATTATTTCCTCCAAGGATAGAGCGAATTACACACTGGTGTAGCGGTACTTCAAACCCCAGTGCTTCAGCGAACACAAATATCGGTAGCAAATAACACTTAATGTTGCTTTCTTTGTAGTTAAAACAATGCAGAAGAAAGGAAGAGAACTCCGAAAATATGAGAGAATGGACTGCTATTTATAGCCAATGTTGAGCTAAAATTGAAGAGGTGCAACTCTTCAGAAGGGCTATTTACGTAAAACGACCATAACATAAATGGCTATTTACGCAACAATAAACCGGGAAGTCAAAACACGCGGAGGAAACTTAATTTTCCGTTACAAACACTGAAAATTAAAAACGGATAACGGAAAATGAACAGTTTATTTTTCCGTTGGATTTAATATTAATTTTCTGTTCACAAAAAATGGATATTTAATAATAATATGTTAATATTTAATATTAAAAAATAAATTTGGTCCAAAAAATTAATCAATCAATCGATCATTTGACCAAATCCGAATCCGAATCCGAATCCGAATCCGAATTCGAATCTGAAGCCGAAGCTGAAGCCGAGCCGAGCGAGCGGCGACGACGACGGTGCGAGATTCCTTCTTCTTAACTCTTTAAGAGCTAGAAGAAGAGCAATTGTACATATACCAATCAAAAGACTTTTCCTCTTCCTATATGGGACAATATCTTTGTCAAGGAAGGAAACTCAAATATTTCATTTTCCCTCCATTTTCCATTCACCCTCTTTTAAGCTTAAAACCCCAACAATTCCCTACACGAATGGGGAATGGTTATATCATGGAAATATTCATGAAAAACTATGTGATTCGCAAGCAAGGATTAATTACATCTAGATAAGTAGGTTTCACTTTGAACTTTCCGTAGTGAACTTATGTCGGATATACTCAGTCAATCAGTATNCCTTTGAACTTTCCGTAGTGAACTTATGTCGGATATACTCGATCAATCGGTAGATTTGATATCTTTGAACCGTCGAACTTTGGTGTATACCTAGACAACCATAAGTCACACAACCAACCCTCAACCGTCTTTGGTTCTCGTTGTTGTGTTCGTTTCAGCCATGAACACCGCCTGGTTTCATAAGTGCGTAAATAACCGGCCTTATAAAATTCTCCTTGAAGCGGCTAACACTTCACACTTACATATGTGATTCCTAAACGTGCCATCCGGTAGATACATTATTTGATATACCCCGTATCAAATTTAGAAATCATTAAAAAGCCTTAATGCTTTATCCTTGGTACTCAACATTGTCTCATCACGAGATGGACCAAAATTTTAGTTGACAATGTTGAACCGTCATAAATGACTTTGTTTGATATCCTTGAACCTAAATCTTGGGATATCCAGTCTTCTAGATAGAGTTACCCCTACAATGACTTGTTCTCGGCCATAGTCCCATTCCCCTCGATGATTTCTCAACTACCTCTCTAGTTAGGCCTTTTGTAAGTGGATCCAACACATTATCGCTTGACTTTACATAGTCAATCGTGATAATTCCTCTAGAGAGTAATTGCCTAACGGTTTTATGTCTTCTTCGTATATGACGAGATTTACCGTTATACATAATGCTCTCAACCCTTCTAATTGCCGCTTGACTATCACAATGTATGAATATTGGTGCCAACGGTTTGGGCCAAAATGGAATGTCTTCCAAGAAATTTCGGAGCCGTTCAGCTTCGTCACCGGATTTATCTAAGGCTATGAACTCAACCTCCATTGTAGAGCGGGCAATACAAGTTTGTTTGGACGACTTTCAAGATACTGGTCCTCCACCAATAGTGAATACATATCCACTCGTGGACATAGAATCAGTTGAACCGGTGATCCAATTTGCATCACAGTATCCCTCAATCACCGCAGGATATTTACTGTAGTGCAAAGCAAAGTCCTGGGTATGTTTTAAATATCCCAAAACTCGTTTCATTGTCATCTAATGAGATTGACCTGAATTGATCGTGTATCGACACAATTTACTTATAGCACAAGCTATATCTGGTCGTGTACAATTCATGATATACATTAAGCATCCCAATACACGAGCATAATCCAATTGTGATATGCTTTGGCCTTTGTTCTTTGCTAATGCAAGATTCACGTCAACTGGAGTCTTTGCAACTTTAAACCCTAAGTGCTTGAATTTTTCAAGTACTGTCTTAATATAATTAGATTGTGATAATGCCAGACCTTGAGGAGTCTTATGGATCTTAATCCCCATAATTAAATCAGCAACTCCCAAGTCCTTCATATAAAACTTGCCAGTTAGCATATGCTTAGTCGCATTTATGTTGGCAATGTCATTACTCATTATCAGCATCTCATCCACATATAAGCAAACAATGAATATGTGATTTGGAAATTTTTTAATGTACGAACATTTATCACATTCATTTATCTTAAAACCATTTGACAACATTGTTTGGTCAAATTTTTCATGTCATTGTTTGGGTGCTTGTTTTAGTCTGTAAAGGGACTTAGCAAGTCTACATACCTTCTTTCCTTTACCTGGAACCACAAACCCTTCAGGTTGTTCCATGTATATTTCTTCCTCCAAATCTCCATTTAAGAAGTTCGTCTCAACGTCCATTTGATGAATTTCAAGACCATAAACTGCAGATAATGCTACTGACGTTCGTATGGACGTAATTCTTATAACTGGAGAGTATGAATAAAAATAGTCAAGATATTCTCGTTGTCTATACTCTTTGAACACAAGTCTTGCCTTATATTTATCAATAGTCCCATCATCTTTTGTTTTCCTCTTAAAAATCCATTTAGAACCCAACGGTTTATTTTCAGGAGGAAGATCAACAAATTCCCATGTATGGTTGTTCAATATGGATTCTATTTCGCTATTGGCTGCCTTTTTCCAAAACAATGATTCCGAAGAAGACATAGCTTCTTTAAATGTTCGAGGCTCATTCTCCAGTAAGAAAGTCACAAAATATGGTCCAAATGAAGTAGACGTTCTTTGACGTTTACTACGTCTTGGATCCTCCTAATTAAATGTACTTTCTTTTGTTTCTTCCCGAGGTCGTTTAGATCCTTCACCAATCGACTGACATTCCTTTTTATACGGATATATATTTTCAAAGAACTCAACATTATCTGACTCTATAACCATATTATTATGAATGCCAGGATTTTCCGATTTATGAACCAGAAATCGATATGCTTTACTGTTGGTCGCATATCCTATGAAAACACAATCAACGGTTTTCGGTCCTATTTTTACCCTTTTGGGTTTAGGAACTTGCACTTTTGCCAAACACCCCCATACTTTAAAATAATTCAAGATGGCCTTCCTTCCTTTTCATTTTTCATATGGAATGAATTATGTTTTGCTATGGGGTACTTGATTTAGTATACGGTTAGCCGTAACCCCCCCCCCCTCCCCAAAGTTATGTGGCAAACCCAAACTTATCAACAATGCGTTCATCATCTCCTTTAACGAATGATTCTTTCTTTCCGCAATCCCATTGGATTGGGGTATGTAAGGGGCCGGTGTTTGATGAATAATTCCATACTCTAAACATATTTCTTCAAAAGGAGATTCATATTCACCACCCCGATCACTTCTTATCATTCTGATTTTATTGTTAAGTTGCGTTTCAACTTCATTTTTGTATTTCTTGAATGCGTCTATCATCTTTACTATTAAGTAAGTAAACATAGCAATATCGAGTACTGTCGTCAATAAAAGTTATGAAATACTTCTTTCCACCGCGAGATGGTATTGACTTTATGTCGCAAATATCTGTGTGAATTAAGTCTAAAGGATTTGAATTCCTTTAAACTGATTTATAAGGATATTTAACATACTTAGGTTCCACACATATTTGGCATTTTTATTTGTTGCATTCAAACTTAGGCAATACTTCCAAGTTAATAATTTTCCGCAAGTTTTTATAATTGACATAACCCAAACGTATATGCCATAAATCATTTGACTCAAGTAAGTAAGAAGAAGCTGAAATTTTATAATTATTCTCAACAACCATTACTTTCAGCTTGAAAAGGCCCTTAGTGAGGTAGCACTTTCCTACAAACATCTCATTCTTACTTATTACAACTTTATCATATACAAAAACACACTTAAAATCGTTCTTAACAAGACGTCCAGCAGATACTAAGTTCTTTCTAATATCGGGAAAATGAAGGACGTTGTTCAGAGTCACCACCTTGCCAGAAGTCATTTTCAAAAATATCTTCCCACATCCTTCAATTTTGGCCGTTGCAGCATTGCCCATAGAAAGCGTCTCTTCGGGTCCAACGGGAGCATATGTAGCAAACGCTTCCCTAATATCACAAACATGGTATGTGGATCCAGAATCAATCCACCACTCCTTAGGATTTTGCACCAGGTTGCATTCAGAAAGCATAACACACAAGTCATCAACATCTTCGTGCTTTTCAACTATGTTTGCTTGACCCTTCTTCTTTTATTTCTTTGGAGCACGACAATCTGCAGACATGTGTCCAGCTTTTCCACAGTTGTAGCAATTTCCATTGAACCACTTCTTGCTTGGGTTATTTTTCGGTCCAGAGGCCTTTTTCCTCTTCCTATTATTTTGAGGACCATGCTCAACAATGTTTTCTCCCATTATTTTTGAGTTTCCCCATCCTTTCTTTTATGCAGCTTCGTTGTCCTCTTCGATTCTCAACCGAACAATGAGATCTTCAAGGTACATCCCCTTGCGTTTGTGTTTCAAGTAGTTTTTGAAGTCCTTCCACAAAGGAGGCAACTTCTCAATCATCGCTGCAACTTGGAATGCTTCATTGATGACAACACCTTCAATGAAAATTATGTTAGTAAAACTAATATAAATAATACTTTCAACATCAATATTAATTTGACTTATACCTTCAGAAGGAGATCGTTAATAATGACTTGCAATTCCTGGACTTGGGTATTAATAGACTTGTATCTACTATTTTGTAGTCCAAAAATTTAGCGGCAACGAATTTCTTTAACCCGGCATCTTCCGTTTTGTATTTTCTTTCAAGCGCGATCCACAGTTGTTTTGACATCTCCACATTACTATAGACGTTATACAGATCGTCCTCCAGTCCGCTAAGAATGTAATTCTTGCATAGAAAATCAGAATTCTTTCACGCCTCAGTCACGAGAAAGCGTTCTTTTTTGGAGTTTCGTCGGGCAGAACAGGAACATCTTCCTTAATGAACTTCTGCAGACTTAAAGTCGTCAAGTAGAAGAACATCTTCTGCTGGCACCGCTTGAAATCAATCCCGAAAATTTTTTCGAATTTTTCTGCCTGTGTTGTTCGGCTTGTCGATGCATTGGCAGTCACCATAGGAACATTCTGGTTCTTGTTGTCATTCGTCATTTCTGTAAAAGAATGACACAAGCAAACACTAAAATCACGTAGATTTTAATCTCCAATGAAGTAGAAAAACCACAAAGGTTTTAGTCCTTCCATTGAATTGACAGTGTTTCCTGAAGGAATTTAATCCCCTCCTAGTACCCAAGGTTGTGGATTATTTCCTTTCAGGATAGAACGAATTACACACTGGTGTGGCGGTACTTCAAACCCCAGTGTTACAGCGAACACAAATATCGGTAGCATATCACACTTATTGTTGCTTTCTTTGTAGTTAAAACAATGCAGAAGAAAGGAAGAGAACTCATAAAATCGTATGGAAAATCTGAGAGAATGGACTTTTATTTATAGCCAATGTTGAGCTCAAATTGAAGAGGTGCAACTCTTCAGAAGGGTTGTTTACATAAAATGGTTATAACATAAATGCCATAACATAAATGGCTATTTACGCAATAATAAACCGGGAAGTTAAAACGCGTGGAGGAAACTTAATTTTCCGTTACAAAAACGAAAAACTCCGTTTACAAAAAATGGATACTTAATAATATTATGTTAATATTTACTATTAAAAAATAAATTTGATCCAAAAAATTAATCAATCAATCATTTGAGCATATCTGAAGCCGAAGTGAGACGACGGCGCAAGGCTTGCCTTTTTCTTAACTCTTTAAGAGCTAGAAGAAGAGAAATTACATATATACCCATCAAAAATCTTTTCCTCTTCCAAAATGGGACAATGTCCCTTTGTAAGGAGGGAAACTCAAATATTTCAGTTTCCCTTCATTTCCCATTCACCCTCTTTTAAGCTACATTTAAGCTTAAAACCCCAACATTTGTAACTCAATCCCTAAAACTCAAGGGATGATAGCAACGGTTAATCCTTTAGGTTGCAAACTTCCAATTTCAGTAAGAGAGGACTTCATCAATTCACTCTTTGAAAGTAGTTTAAGGATACAATGAAGCGACTACGAGTACTGCAAAAGCACTTAGATGACTGCCGATCGATGGTGTACGTAATATGGGGTATTATTTTGCAGAACCCAAATTCTGTGTAATACGTACTTGCCGATATGAGTAATCCTCCATTCTATCAAACTTAAGCGAAGACTGATATGTATTGAATTATAGTTGCCTAATTTTGTCTGGAAATTCATGTTATTGGTTACGTTCTAAACCTTTGTAAGTGAAGAGTTTCAACAAAAATTAATAACTTTGAGAGTTTTCCCTTACAAAAGAAGAAAAAAGACTGATCAACATTTGCAAGCCATTGACTTTCGGACAAAAGGATTCATTAAAAACAGAAATAGATTTAGAAGGATTAGAAATAGGATCTATTGGAAACAATAACGAGAAACCGCAAGGGGTTGCGTGATACAACAAACAGACGAGTAGTGAAACCAACCCATCCCTCTAACCCCAAGTTTTACTCACAATATCATTGATAGTGGAAGTGACAACACCCTCGCTGCCATTCTAAAAAGGATGGAAGAAATGGAGAATGAAAACAAGGTGCTCCGAGACTAGATGAAAGAACACCAAGAACGGGTTGACAAGATATCTGGCGCTCCTATGAAACTTCCAAAAAGGGACGCCGATAGGTTCATAGAGCAGACGTACAACGATGATGCAGCCCTGAGACCTTTAAAATGCTGCCCTACCTCAGGATATACGACAGAATGACCAATCCTGAAGATCGTGTGACCCACTACGTCACCGCTGTGAAAGGCAATGACCTCGCCAAGGAAAAAGGTGTCCTCCATTCTGCTAAAAAAGTTGTGCGAAACCCTCACAGGAGGGGCATTAACATGGTATTCATAGCAACCAGCTCGCTCCATAGAAACTTTAGAAGACATGGCCGATAAGTTCGTAACCACCCATGCCGGAGCCAAGAAGGCCGAGGCGAGAGTAAACGACATATTTGCTATCAGGAAATCCTTGGGTGAGAGACTAAGGGACTAAGGGACTTTCTCGCCTTGTTCAACCGTGTAAGGATGACTCTGCCAAACGTATCCAAAGGGATGGATCTCGCAGCCTTTTAGAATGAGCTGAGCATAGATGGTTCAACAGCAACAAGAAAACCATTGAACTGATTGATGAAGTATCCTCCAACCACTTGAGACGAAATCCTTATTGCTTATTTGCCGAGGTCAGCAGATGAGGATGACCTCAACAGGACAACTCACCGACTAACCTCGGTACAAGTTGAATCCAGAAAATATCGAAGAAAAAACAAATGAAGAGATCATCCAATTCCGCGACCTAATAGGGAGCAACATCAACCATATATCAGGACGGTCGCTACACCCTCCCTCCACTACAAAGAAGGCTCGCCCATGCCAAGGAAGGGAACTCATCAGAATGAAAGATGTATGCCTCTGTTATTATTTATTCATAATTTTTGTGTGTCACCTACAGAGATAGTCTACGCTCTGGAGAAACTCATACCGAAAGTGAAGTGGCCGCCAAAGATGAGATCATACCCGAACACTAGAAAGTCATAAACATGTTATGGCAAGGGCTTCTCAAAGAACAGTTAAGCAACAAGGGGAGGACCAACTTCGCTAGAGGACGTGAACACCACGACCCTCCAAAGCCGCCATTACCAGTTTGTACCATCAACATGATCATCGGAAGCAGCGACAATGCCTCTGTCAACGGCGTGAATTTCACCACCACTCACAAAATCAAGCGGTCAATCACACTTGAACGGTATGACGGACTCAAAGAGAGTATCATCTTCGACGAGTCAGATACCGACGGTTGGACTTTCCTTTATAATGATGCCTTTGTTATTACTTTACGCATTTTAGATATCGATGTCAAATGCATCGTGGTGGACAATGGAAGCAGTGCATGCATTATTCATCCCCGAGTCCTTACCCAAATGAGGCTCGAGGATAAGATAGTGTCGCGCTGCATCACACTAACCGGTTTTAATAATATAGTTGAGCGAACATCCAAGGAAATTACACTCCCCATCTTGGCCGATTGCATAACTATAGAGGCAACATTCCATATCATAGGCCATGCCACCTCGTACAATACCATAGTTGGTCAACCATGGATACATCCCATGAGAGACATACCGTCTGATAAGTGGGGATTTTGACTACTTATTTGTGCCCTTTGACTTTTGTTTCAGTTCAAAAATGTTTAAAGGTATATCCGAAGAGTGATAAAATATGCTTACTTGCAGGAGTATTAGAAAATGAGCCAAAGTGATGAAATTTAACTCAAGAAGGAGTGTTTTTGAACAATGACAAAAGTCAGGCAAAAAGGCTAAAGTGTGGACCGTAGAATTTTGTCTGAGGCCGCAGATCATGAAGAAGTTTTGACATAGCTGCATTGAAAAGTGAGGACCGCACAATATTGTGCGGCCGCAGATGTCAAGGTTCAGAGAGTTGGAAATGTGAGACCATCAAGAAGTGTGGACCGCACTATAATTGTGCGGCTGCAGAAATCAAAAGTGCGGCCATAGTTTAGAATTGTGCGGCCGCAGATCCGACTCCTGTCAAGAGCTGCAGCAAAGTACGGACCGTACATAGAATTGTGCAACTGCAGAACCACCGAAAGGACAATTTTGTCAGAAAATTTCAGATGTGTATAAATAGTCTTTTTTGACGAAATTAGGTTACATTTTGAACACCTGAAAGTTTGTAACCGTTTTTGTTTATTGTTTTAGGAAACGTTATCATATCTTGTTGATTTTACATTGGATTTTCATTTAGTTATCATTAAATATGAGTTTAATTATATTTTCTTCTTTATTTTCGTCATTTCTATCTATCAGTAGCTAAATTTCTAGCTAGGGTTGTGACTCAACCCTAGTGTGGGTACCTAACGGGTGTTTGATTTAGGGCTTGTTTATGGTTGGGTGTATAATAATTAGCCTAGTTCTTGCTTATAATTGCAGAATTAATGGTTGCAAATATTAGTTCATGCCTATTTGACTTAGTCTCTTTTTGAGAAAGAGATACTAAGTCTAGAAAAACTTGGATAACAAGAAATTGGGATGAACTCAAGAGATTGATAGTCCCAATTAAAGGGTTGAACTAGAGATAGTAAAACCCGACTTGAGCATTTATCAACTATTTTGTGCAATACCCATTTGGACTTGAGAAAGTCAAACTGGGCAAAACTACTCTCTTACTGAGAGGTATAGAGTGGGTAATTATGTGTTGATTGCTATAATACACCCGGACTAACGAAATCGCTCTAAAGCCCACAACCTGTTAGGCAAACACCTAGGTGGAAGTCACATCCCTAGATCTTTTACATATTTTAAAAACAACAACAAAAACATTATTCCCTAGTTTCAAATTTTACATTTGCAAACCGTAGTATAATTTTAGAAGTAGAATCAAAATAACGTTTGTGGAAGTGCAACTTAGACACTTTACGCGCTTAGTCCGAATATATACCTAATCCCATCTACGCTCCCTGTGGATTCGATCCCGACTCCTAGTTGGGTAATTATTATTGCAATCGACCTCTTCACAACCCCAATTTGAGGTGCGACTTGGGCGAAATCAATTTTTGGCGTCGTTACTGGGGAGCTAAAACGAATTTAGCTATATATTTTTTTTTTGGTGACTTGTATTCCTTTCCTCCCGTGTTACTAATCTTTTTGGTGAAATAATTGTAGGTACAAAAATGGCTCTCAACAACAATGATACTCTCGGAAACTTGTCATTGGGGGATGACGGGGAGGATGGCCAAGTTGAAGAAGTTCCTCTTGAACCTCAAGAAAATGGACAAGGTCTCCCGCCTCAGACAATGTTCCCATTTCTCCCCCACCTCCACCAAGAGCGGCTCCACACTGGGTGTTTCCAAATGAAGGATATGCAAGTGCCATAGTACCGTCCCGCATTAGGATGGGCAACTTCCAAATCACTAATGTTATGCTCATATTTCTAGAGCAACATGGATTCTTCACCGGGCTCCGAGTCAAAATGCATATAAACACTTGAAGGGGTTTGTGCACACTTGATGGGGGAGAAAACATACCAATGTCTCTGAGGATGCTCTAAGGTTGAGGCTCTTTCCCTTCTCTTTAGGAGGTGAAGCCTTGGATTGGTTAGAAAGATTGTCAAACTATTTTATTCGTACATGGGATGAATTGGCGGAGAAATTCATTGCCAAGTTCTTTTCTCCCGGCATATGGCTACTCTTAGAGACGAAATTATAGTATTCAAGCAAGAACCCAATGATCCTTTGCATGAGATATGGGAGAGGTACCGTACTATGGTGAAAGAGTGCCCAAACAATGATATGACGGAAGCTATGATTCAACAAACTTTCTATAGGGGTATCAATACTACCAATCAATGCGTGGTCAACCAACTTGCCGGTGGAAATTTCATGAAAACACCATATGATGAAGCTTGTGAGATCTTAGATGAAATGGCGGATACTTCATCGGCATGGAAAAGTAGAGCAAATTTTTCTCAAGGTGATCCAAATGTGATTCACCTACATAAAGAATTGCATGATCATGGGTAAGCAATTGCCGAGTTGACCACCACAATGAATAAATTATCCAAAGCTAAACTTCAACAAGTTCAAGGTCCTAAGCAAGTAAATGCAATATAAGGTGTAAATATGATGGTGAACAAGCGAAGGCAAAAGGGTCAACAAGTGCAAAACCGTGCGGAACAATATGTGCAAGAAAGATAGTGGGTTTGACCAAGATGAATCCTATAATGAACAAGAGGAGGAAGTGCAATATGTTAACAACTTCTAAGGTAAAAGAAACAACTCTCAAGGCCCGAATCAACAATAATGACGATCTCAAGGTAATCAAGGAAATTGTAACTAAAACAACCAAGACACTTGGAGTGGTGGTAACAACCAAGGTAATTGGAAAAATCAAAATAATCAAGGCAATTGGAGTGGTCGAAACAACCAAGGAAAATGGAGTGGAAACAATCAAGGATATTGGGGAGGAAACAACCAAGGGGGCTGGAACAATAACCAAGGGAATCAGGGGTCGGGCTTTTAAAGGCCCCCGATGTATCAACAACCAAGCAACCCGCCTCCTTATCCTTCTCATGGGCCTAGATCTTCTAAAAATGAGATGGGGCCAACTGAAAACATGTCAAACAAATGATGGAGAAGAACACAACTCCGATGCTCAACTAGCCTCTCACAACACTTCAATTCGCAATTTGGAAGTTCAATTGGGGCAAATCTTGCAAGCTTTAAATACTCGTCCTAAAGGGGCACTACCAGGTGACATGGTGGTGAATCCGAAGGGTGGTAACAACATGGGACATGCCATGGTCATGATTATAAGGAGTGGAAAAGGTGGGGATGCAACCACCTCAAGTCAAAGAAAATACTGGATGATGAACAAGTGATTCAAGAAGATGAGATTCCAAACAATGGGGTGCAAGAAAATGACAAAATGATAATTGATATTGATGACAATGTGGAGGAGACTTAAGAAGAAGTGAACCCATTTAGGAAAAACATTGTAGACATATCGGAACTGATAGTTCCAAAGGCTAAGACACCAATGCCAAGGCCTCCTCCTCCATACCCTCATAGGCTTGCCAAACAAAATGGCGAGAACCAATTCAAAACGTTTATTGACATGATGAAAAGCTTATATATTAATGTGCCATTGGTTGAGGCTTTGGAGCAAATGCCTGGATATGCAAAGTTCATGAAAGATTTGGTAACAAAGAAGAGGTCGATGAATTGTGAGACTATAAAGATGACACGTCAAGTGAGTGCAATTGTGAACTCAATGGATCCTAAATTGGAAGGTCCTGGTGCTTTCACAATCCCTTGTACCATTGGAAGCGCCGACTTTGCCAAAGCTCTTTGTGATCTAGGGGTGAGTATCAACTTGATGCCCTATTCAGTTTTAAAAACTTTGGTAATTGGGCAACCAAGACCCACATCTATGAGGCTACAAATGGCGGATCATATTATGAAGAGATAATTGGGTATTATTGATGATGTGTTGGTCCTTGTTGATAAGTTTATCCTCCCGGCGGAATTTGTGATTCTTGATTGTGAAGTGGACTATGAGGTGCCTATTTTTTTGGGTATACCTTTCCTTGCTATGAGGAAGGCATTTGTTGATGTGGAAGTTGGCGTGCTCAACTTCTAGGTGGGTGATTAAAAGGTGGTTTTCCATGTGTGCAAATTTATGAGGCAACCGAATAGCAATGAAGTTTGTTCGTTTGTGGACTTGGTGAGAAATGTGATTATCGATGATACTAGTGCCATGATGAATGTGGATGATACTTTGGATGTCGTATTGCTTAACCTTAATGATGAGGAGGAGAAGGATGGCTATGTGGAATGTGTGAATTCATTGCAAGGAATGGGTTCTTACACTTATGAACCCCAAAAAATGTCCTTCGATCTTGAAAATCGGAAGACTCCTCCAACAAATCCCTCAATCGAGGAGCCACCCACTTTGGAGTTAAAGCCATTGCCTCCACATCTTAGGTATGATTCCCTGGCCATTGTTCTACTTTATCGGTTATTCTTTACTCTTGTTTGAGTAACGTGCAGGTAGACTCTACATTGGCGGTGCTACAAAAGAGGAAGAAAGCTATCAGAGGGACATTAGCGAATATCCGGGGTATAAGCCCCGCCTTTTGCACGCACAAGATTATTTTGGAGGAGGATTTCAAACCCTCTGTTCAACATCAAAGAAGACTAAATGAGGCAATGAAAGAGGTGGTCAAGAAGGAGATCATAAAGTGGTTGATGCCGGGGTTGTTTACCCCATTTCCGATAGCTCGTGGACCTCTCTGGTACAATGTGTCCCAAAGAAATAGGGCATGACTATGGTCACTAATGACAAGAATGAGTTGATTCCTACAAGAACACTGACCGGGTGGGGAGTGTGTATGGACTATCACAAGCTCAACTAATTCACAAGGAAAGATCATTTCCCACTTCCCTTCCTTGATCAAATGCTTGATAGGTTGGTCGGACGTGCTTTCTATTGTTTCCTTGATGGATATTCAGGATACAATCAAATCTGTATTTCTCTGGAGGATTAGAGAAGACTACTTTCACATGTCCCTATGGTACTTTCGCATTCTCACGGATCCCATTTGTGTTATGCAATGCACCAGTGACTTTTCAACGGTGTATGATGGCTATCTTCACCGACATGGTGGAGGATTTTCTTGAGGTCTTCATGGATGACTTTTCAGTGGTCAGGAATTCTTTTGATGGTTGCTTGAAAATTTTGGATAAGGTTTTGGAAAGATGTGAAGAGACGAACTTGGTATTGAATTGGGAGAAATGTCACTTCATGGTCGAGGAAGGAATTTTCCTTGGCCACAAAATTTCAAAGAATGGTATTGAGGTTGACAAGGCCAAAATAAAGGTAATTTCTAAAACTTCCACCCCTACATCTGTGAAGGGAGTGAGGAGTTTCTTGGTCCATGTGGGGTTCTATCTCCGTTTCATCAAGGATTTATCCAAAGTGGTGAACCCCTTGTGTAAGCTTTTGGATAAGGATGCCAAATTCCATTTCAACGAGGATTTCATGAAGGCATTTGAATAGCTGAAGTTCAAATTAACAACTACTCCTATTATCACCGCACCGAATTTGAGCTTGCCTTTTGAGCTCATGTGTGACGCAAGTGATATGGCGGTCAAAGAAGTTTTGGGGCAACGTATCAACAAAATCTTCCATCCGGTCTACTATGCTAGTAAGACCATGAAAGATGCCCAAGTCAATTACACAGTGTCTGAAAAAGAGCTCATTGCTATTGTCTTTGCTATGAAAAAGTTCTGCCCGTACTTGACGGGTACAAAGATTATTGTCCACACCAATCATGCGGCACTTTGGTACTTAATGAGAAAAAAGGATTCAAAGGCGAGGTTAATACGGTGGGTGCTTTTATTGCAAGAGTTCGATCTAGAAATCCAAAACCGCAAAGGCAGTGAAAACCAAGTGGCGGACCGTTTGTCTCGCTTGGAGGAGGAGGGGAGCAACATGAAGGCCTTGAGATAAATGATTTCTTCTCTGACGAGCAACTTCTATCTATTTCAATGACCAATATGCCATGGTTCGCGACTTAGCAAATTATCTTGTGAGTGGTATTGTACCGAATGAGTTCTCTTCAAACCAAAGGAAGAAGCTCAAACGAGATTGCCTTGACTACTATTGGGATGAATCGTACCTCTTTCAGATTTGTACCGATGGTGTGATTCGAGGATGTGTGCCGGAGGAAGTACAAGTAGAAATGATTGAGACTTGCCACTCCTAACCATATGGTGGTGACCATGGTGGAGCGAGAATGGAAACAAAAGTGTTGAGTTATGGATTCTATTGGCCTACTCTATACAAGGACGCAATTGATCTAGTCAAGTTGTGATGAATGCCAAAGGGACAATGGGATTTCTAAGAAAAATGAGATGCCCCTCACCACCATCTTGGAAATTGACATTTTTGATGTGTGGGGCATTGATTTCATGGGACCGTTCATAAGCTCTTGTGGGAACACCTACATTTTGGTAGCTTTGGACTATGTGTCGAAGTGGGTTGAGGTCGTTGCTCTACCCAACAACGAAGCTCGAAGTGTGGTGGAATTTTCGAAAAATAACATTTTTACAAGATTTGGTACTCCGAGAGCCATTATAAGTGATGAGGGATCGCACTTTTGCAACAAAGCTTTTGATACCTTACTCAACAAGTATGGTGTCACTCACAAAGTCTTGACCCCCTATGTAACGACCCGGCCGATCATTTTGAGAAATTACACTTTGCTCGATAGTTTGCAGGCATGAGTAGCTCCGTATGAATGTGTTATGACTTATGTGAATCGTCGATTTTGGTTTTCAGGTTATTCAGAATCGGTTTGGAAGAATGAATTTTATTGTTGAAGATTTAAGTTGAAAGAGTTGACTAAGTTTGGCATTTTGTGGTTTGACCCTGGAACGGAGTTTTGATGGTTCTGTTAGGTTCGAATGGTGATTTTGGACTCGGGAGTATGCCCGGATTTGTATTTGGATGTTTCTAGAAGGCTTCGGCACAAGTTGGCAAAAATTAGAAACTTGAAGGTCTGGAAAATTCATAAGTTTGACCGGAAGTTGACTTTGAAGATATCGGATTGGGATTGTGGTTCCGGGAATAGGAATAGCTTCGTCGTGTCATTTGGGACTTGTGTGCAAAATTTGGGTTCATTCCAGGATGATTTGATATGTTTAGGCGCGAGTTTTGGAAATTGAGAGTTCAAAGTTCATTAGGTTCGATTTGAGGTGTGATTCGTCGTGTCATTGTTGTTATGTATGTTTTGAGGCTTCGAGTAGGTCCATGTTATGTTATGGGACTTGTCAGTATATTTAGACGGGTTCCCGAGTGGCTCGGGTGAGTTTCGGGCGAGGTTCGGAGCATTTTCAAAATTTTGGCTAAGGCTGGTGGCTGTGGGTTCTGGTGTGATCGCACCTGCGGCTGGTTCTGCACATGTGCGATGGTTGTAGAAGCGACAAAGCAACCGGAGAAGCGAGGGGGTGCTGGCTGGGGAGGCATCGCAGAAGTGGATCTTTGGGCGCATAAGCGCAATCGAAGATGTGACCATAGCCATCGCAAAGCGGCATTTCTCGCAAATACGAGTCGTCTCCCGCAAAAGCGAAGGTCGCAGATGCGACCTCTTGTCCGCAAATGCGGAATTTGCTGGGCAGAAGCTATAAAAATTGAGGGCTTTGGTCTTTCTTCATATTTTTGAGATGTGGGACTCGAATTAAGGCGATATTTGGAGAAAATTTCATCACAAGGATTGGGGTAAGTGTTCGCTACTCGGCTTTGGTTATGAATCTATCTTATTTTTTAGCAATTGGTTGATGAATTTTAAATAGAAATTAGGGGTTTTGGCCTAAAGTTTCATAATATGAACTTTTGAGTTTTGAACATCGATTTGGGGTCAGAATTGAGTGAAATTAGTATGGTTGGACTCGTAATTGAATGGATTGTCGGATTTTGTGAGTTTTGTCGACTTCCGAGGTATGGGCCCGAGTTGGGATTTTGGGCTGATTTTGGGCTTTGATTCAAGATTTGATCTTTTACGATCGAGATTGGTTCCTTTAGCATTGTTTGATGTATTTGAATTGTTGTTGGTTAGTTTCAAGCCATTTGGAGGTCGGAACGCACGGAATGACATCTTTGGAGCATCACTTGGCTTGCTCGGCATTGGTATTGGCTCGTTCGAGGTAAGTAACTCTTATAAACTTAGTGTTGAGGGTATGAAACCCCAAAATACATGTATATGATTAGTATTGAGGTGACGCACATGCTAGGTGACGGGTGTGTGGGCGTGCACCATGTGAATTGGGACTCTATTGTTTCTATGGCACTGTATAGTGGCCCTAGTTTGTTGATATTTGTGTTTTCACCACGTGATAAAGTAATTGAGCTTTCAATCATGATAAATATCATGCTTAGGCTTCATGTTGATGTTGTTTGGAACCATAGTGGTCATTTCTTGCTGTCATCTCACTGATTTCATTGATATTTCATACTCAGTCATATTCATGCATTCATATCATATCTCAGTATCAGTTGTTGTTATTGATACATCATATTATTGTTATCGGGCTAGTTTCCTGACATTGTGAGCTCGTGAGTGAGACTAGAGAGAGTGATGACTGATTGAGGATTAGGGCCTGAGTGAGAGTGGCATTTTGGGATCGGGCTGCACGCTTTAGCACATTATATCTATTATACTTTATGGGATCGGGCTGCACACCGCGGTGATATATTGATTATATTTATGCATATGGATTGGGTTTCATGCCGCAATAAGTCTTCGGGATATATATTTATGTAGATGGATCGGGTTGCACGTCGTAACAAGCCTTTGGACTGCTATTTATACTATGGATCGGGTTGCACGCAGCAACGAGATCGGATCGGGTTGCACGCCGCAGCATTATAGCGCTTGGGCTGAAGGATCCCCTCCGGAGTATGCACACCCCCAGTGAGCGTAGTCGACTATATATATATATGTGTGGATCGGGCCGCACGCTGCAACAGTTATTGTACAGCGCTGAGTGTTTGAGTGTGCTGAGCATTGATCATAGTGAGAGAGGATACGAGACTGTGAGATTGTTTACTCTGAGAGTGTGAGTACATGATTCATCTCTGAGATACATGGCATTTGCATGCACACATGACATACGGGAATAGAGAGGCATTTTTCCTCATGCTATATAGTATCACGTCATTCATGACTTGTTACACACATTGATATGTGGGCGTAGAGAGGTATTTTTCACTTGTTATCTGGATAAAAAATGAAACATCTTACTTATTGTTGAAAGGATTTTGGGAAAAATCGTAGTTTTCACACTTACTCGTATTTTGGCATTATCGGTAAAAGATTTTAGTTTTCACTAAGATACGTGAAAAGCATGCCTATTTTATGGAACTGTGAATGAGTTGAGAATTTTACTTCTGAGATACCTCTTTTATTACTTGTATTATGATTTTCTGAACGGTTGTGGACTATTGGTATTGGACCCGACCTTATGTTAGCTCGTCACTACTTTCAACCTAAGGTTAGGTTTGTTACTTACTGAGTGCATGGGGTTGGTTGTACTCATACTCCACTTCTGCACATTGCGTGCAGATGTTGGCTGCTGATGTTGCTGCGTTCGATGGGAGATGGATTGAAGATGTACATGCGTCCCGGTTGTAGATTCCCATTGTTCGTGGTAGCTTTAGATCTATAAAACTCTATTTATGTACTTTTCAAATAGACTATGTAATTATTTCATTTCAGCTTTGTAAACTCTATTCTTAGAAGCTCATGATTTGTACTACCAGTCCTTGGCAAATGTTCAGTAAATTACTTTCATATAATTGTCTTGTTAATATCATTGGAATTGGATAGTTACTAGTTGGCTTACCTAGCGGGTTGGGTTAGGTGCCATCACGACTAGTGGATTTGGGGTTGGAAATCCTATCACCCTCAAGCAAGCGGACAAGTGGAAGTCTCCAGAGATCAAGAGTATTTTGTCAAAGACAATGAATGCCAACCGGACGGATTGGTCGAAAAAACTAGATGACGCTCTATGGGCTTATCGGACGGCTTACAAAATACCAATTAGGATGTCTCTATACCGGTTGGTGTTCAGGAAAGCTTGTCACCTTTCGGTGGAACTTGAGCACAAGGCTATGTGGGCATTGAAGAAGCTTAATCTTGAGTGGGATGTCGCGCCAACTTAAGGGTGGAACAATTGAATGAGCTTGATGAATTCTGGTACCATGCATATACAAGTTCTTCCTTATGCAAGGAGAAGATGAAGTATCCCCATGACAAGTACATTCGGAATAAGGAGTTCAAAGAAGGTGATCTTGTGTTATTGTTCAATTCTCGGTTACGAATGTTTACGGGCAAGTTGAAGTCTAAATGGAGTGGTCCATTTGAGGTTGTGAATGTGACACCTTTTGGTCCATTAGACTTGAAGAATACAAATAATGAAGTGTTTAGGACGACATGTTGGTAAAGTCCAGAAGGGGAGAAGATCACATCGATCATTTGAAATAAACTTTCGACATATTCATATGGTACATTATGAAGTTGAACCCGGAGAAATACGCGTTATGCGTAGCCTCGGGAAAGTTCTTGGGTTTTCTGGGATCGCAGCGAGGGTTCGATGTCGACCCAAGCCAAATCAAAGCCATTAATGGGATACCAATACTCTTGACCACCAAAACATAAGTCCAAAGTTTGACTGGTCGCATCATCGCCCTATCAAGGTTAATCTCAAGACTGTCAGATAGGTGCCATAAATTCTTTGGCGTACTCAAGAAAAACAACGACCTCGAATGGACTTCCGAGTGCGTCCAGGCTCTGCGAGAACTAAAGGCGTACTTGTCATCATTTCCCTTGCTTTCGAAACCCGTACCTGGGGAGCAGCTCCTTGTCTATCTAGCCGTATCCGAGGTATCGGTAATAGTAGTCTTGATCCGCAAAAACAAAGGTACGCAATCTCCCATATATTACATGTAAGGCCCCGTAAAATTTTACCTAGAAAATTGGTACTTCGTGATGTCCAGATTAGATTTATGTGTTTAAAGGTGGAAAATTCCTCATGGAAAACTTGCGAACCGCGGTTCTGACCTTTTGAATTGAACAGTACCCTATGGACTTAGAAGAAAATGTTCGCGAAAGAGTGCGTTTCTGCGGCCCATTATGCGGTCGCGTAATCACTCTGCGGACCACATAATGCCCACAGATTGAATCAGAAAACTGGCCAAATTTGAGGCCAATTATGCGGCCCAAAATGCCATCGCATAATTAATATGTGGGTCGCATAATCCATCGCATATCTGCCTTGGAGTTTTGCGAGGGGAGTTCTGCGGCGCATTGTGTGACCGCAGAACAGGTATGCGGGCCGCATAATGGCCGCATACTCGATCAGATGTTCCATCCGACTGAGTCCATTTTTGTGGCAGGTTTGCGGACCGCATATTTTCTTATTTTTAAACCCGACCCCAGACCAACATAAAGCATATTCCCCACCATTTAAACCATTCTCCTGAGAATTTAGAGTGAGAAAAGAGGGGGTTCTAGAGAAAAGGTCCCAATTCCATCAAATTGATCCTCCATCACCACTAAAAGCTTGGGACTAATCAAACAAGATACCCATTTCTTCACTCTAAGAGGTAAGTTTCTACCACCCCAGCTTTTAAATTCCATGATAAGCTAAAATAAGCCATTAGTAAGGTAGTCCATGGAGGTAAGGAAAGGGACCTTGCACGCATGGGGTTCTAAACTATGTGTGAGAAAGTAAGAGCAAAGATAGAAAGAAATGGGGGATAAGACATTAGCAAACTCATAATTCTAGGTGTAATGCTCAAGCAAACTGGGACTATGATCCAATTCCTAATTACAATTTGATTATGCTATTTTGTCAAATAGATTGAAAGAGCTAAAGGATTCCGAAAATTGTCATAGGAATTAGGGATAAGACCCAGTCCAAGTATGTATGGCTAACTCTAATCTTCGTAGAATCAACTCGTTGGTGTCCGAATAGGTGGTGTGAGTCCCTTACTTGATCATACTTGAATTGATTGTTTTTATGTGTTGAGTTGAAAGATTTCTGTTTCTAAATTGTTCTAGTTGACTACCATGTCACCATGCTACCTGAAAATGTGAATTATGATCATACATGCTCCTTCTATTATGTGTGAAATTCATTACATGTTGTTTCTCGCTAATATGAAGGATGATGCTATTGAATGGATAAAAAGGAGAATCAAACTCAAATTGTAAAATGTGTCCAAGTGCCAAGAACTATGTGATAAATGATGGAAATGAGATGTGAACTGAATAATTAATTGAAATGGTGATGTCCCAAGTGAGATGGCTTAGCTGATCGGGCCGAGATCGGACGTCATGCTGTATACATGGTGGCATTTACATTGGAAATATTGATATAAATTGTGGATATGGTTATGTCTCACTTAGGATAGCTTAGCCAGTCGGGCCGAGACCGGACTCTGTGTAAAAAGAGACACGGTGGCATTGTAAATCGTGGCACTTGGAATTAAGAGACTATTAAATAAAAAGTATGGAAAGACGAAATAAGAAACTATATGACCCCTACCTGTGATTCTCTATTCTTGTGAAGTGTTATGTGAATTCCATGACTGCGTTCCTAGTCTTTATTGTTGGTTCTATTTAGAGTGGAGTTGTTCATACATACTAGTACTATTCGATGGTACTAACGGCCCTTTTTACCGGGGGCGCTACATCTTTGAATGGATATAGGTGGTTCTATTGCAGATAGTGTTGATCGCTGATAGTGGTTCCCTCACTCTTGTCCTAACAACAGTCTTGGTGAGCCTCGTTTCTTCTCGGGGTCATGTATAGTATATGTTGTTCTTCTTTTGTATAAGTTTCTATATTTTGAGGTATAGCCGGGGTGTTACCGGCATTGTCATGTTTGTCTTTTGTATCTATAGAGGCTCCGTAGACGTTACGTGGGTCATGCATGGGAGTCGGGGATGTTATCAAGTCAGGTTGTATGTTGAAATCCTCTTCCTCTTAATCATAGATTGTAAAGTACTTTTGGAAGTTTGATTATCGCATAATGTATGTAAGGAAGAATGAACTAGCAATATATGTATGTTTATATAGTTGACTTCTCCCCGGGTTAATAAATGGTGATGCGTTCCCTTGTTGGAATACAGATGAGTCGGGTAGGATATGTTTGAAAGGCTTGTTCTACCGATTTCACTCAGTTGAGTGCCGATCACGCTCCCTGAGGTTGGGGCGTGACAAACTTGGTATCAGAGCCTAAGGTTTTAAAGTGTCCTAGGATGTCTTGGAGCCGTGTCTAGTAGAGCCATTCTTATCAGTGTGTTGTCGACCACATCTATAATTAAGGAGCTCTTGGACAATTAGGAATAATACCCTTCGTTGTTGTTCTATATCGTGCGATAGAGTGGAATGTGAGGTTGTCTTCCTCTAACTTGTGCATTGTTCTAAACTTTCAGTAAATGTCACCTAAGAAGAAGGCGAGATTTGGCCAAGAGACCAATTCCACCCAAGGGGTGGCTATTGATTCCCAACTTCATAGTGCGGGTGAGGGTAATCCCTCGACAATTGCACGGCCATATTCTTCTGCTCCAGGCCGGACTACTTGATGCGAGGCTAGAATTCATGGTTTAACATGTTATATGCCCTACATTTTATGTGCGTTAATGATAAAAATACACTTTTTATGTGCATAATAGAGTCTATTTCATGTGTAGGTGAATTGGAGATGGAAACCGAGCTAAATGGATGCAAATACATCGAAAATACGCTCAAGAGGCGAGGAGGAGTGCACTGGGCTATAGCTGGGCGCCAGAGCCCAAACGCCTGGCCATGCCTGGCGTTAGCCAGGCGTTAGGGTCCAAACGCCAGCCCTAGCCTGGCGTTAGCCAGGCGTTGGAGTCCAAACGCCAGCCCTAGCCTGGCGTTATCCAGGCGTTAGCCTCATAACGCCAGGCCCCTGTTTCGGTCAATTCCGAGTTTTGACAAGTTTAAGTGTTTCCCGGTTGGAATAGAAGTCTCCTACACGTTTAGGGTTTGTCCTAAACATATAAATAGACTCCTAAAACACAACTTAACGAGGATTGGAAGGAAGACGAAGGATTTGAAGAGAAGAAACCATTGAAGTGACAAAACATTGATTTCTACATCTTTTATTCATTACTTTGTAATTCAATTATGCAATTTATTTTGAGTTTGATTCTTATGAGCATGTATAGCTAACTTATTTAATCTAGGGTTTTGGTAGAACCCATTGGGGATGAATTTGTTGTGATATTAATATAATTTGGTTGATTAATCTCTATTTGTTCAACTACGTTCTTGTTGTAGTTGATTGAAGGGCCCTCAATTAGTTGTTCCTAATTATTATGTATCTACTTGAGGGAGAGTGCATATTTAGGTAATTTTTTGAACAACACCACTCCCGGAGTATAGATGAAAGTCATAACCGATGGTTTAGAGGTTGGATTAGAGATAACAATACCTCGGGTGCAATCTAAAGT